>JAVKPL010011116.1:0-117872 GCA_032173675.1 Gastrolobium villosum
CATGTCCACTCGTCGTCGCTTCGACGCTTCGGGCTCAGAAGGGGCAGCCTCTCGCGACTTGCCCTTGCCGGCTCGCTTGGGGAGATACTTCTTGTAATCAGCCGAAGTCATCCCAACTGAAAATCAGAAAATACAGTGTTAAAAAGCACCAAGAAGGTTGTTGTCAAAAATAAATGAAAAACTTGACATACATACCAAATTCATAAATAGCATCATCCCCAAATTTATTTACTATCCGACTTAAGTCAACGACGCCATAGTCGTCAGTGTACTCAAGTAAAATCCGTGCCGCTAACCTCTCAGCTCTGGAAAGCGCGGACACAGGAGTAGCGTAGTGACTTGGACGACGTCGATAGTGTTTTCGCGTCCAATACAGCTCGAAGTGGCACAACAAGTTCCCATCATCTAGCAGCTCCTTGCCAAACCAAGGAAGGGAATCGGAACGGGAAGCCACCTTGAAATAGGCATTCTTAAAACCCTTGAAGGATTGAGAGTAAGGGATGAAAAGCCCCCTTTCAGGGGTACCTCGGTAGGTAACCCACCCTTTCCTCTCTTTCAACTCGGCACCACTCCGAGCCGTATATACATCAAAGAAGAAGTAAAAAAGGGAGACTGTACAAGGAATAAAGAGGTAAGAGCACAGCTGCTCAAAACCTCGGATGAAAGCCCATGAATTTGGGTGAAGCTGGGAAGGCGCCACTCGAATCCGGCGCAGCACGGCCATTTGGAAGTCGGTGAATGGAAACCGGATTCCGACCTTGGTGACCAGATCCCGGTAGAAAAAGAAGAAGCAGGGCTCATCTGATATGGGGCCCGCGCATATCGGAAAATCGCCCGGTGGAAGAAGGTCGACCCCCTCAGGATTCCCAAGAGGAAGCTGGGAGACGTCGGCTGGAGTCATGACTGACCGCATACGAAGGATTTCTAGAAGAACCCATTCGTTGACATCAGAATTGTCCATTGTCAGGTCCCTGGAACACGAAGGAGTCGGGTCAGAAATATAATCAACCTGACTTGACCCAGAATCATCTAAATCAGATGGTACCGGGCCTGGACTCCAAGAAAAAGGGATAGAGTCGTCAGAACTACTAAGAAGATCGACGAAGGGCACCTGACTGGATGCCGAGTCATCAAAAGTAGCGGGGATTTCCGATTTGGGAAAACCCAGCTCGGATGAAGAGATGCTGGAAGAACTATTACTCAACTGGAAAGGTGGGATCCGATCTAAAACAGACCCCGAACCTTGCCCAAATGGTGGAGGAGGAAGAATATAGGATAGGGGAACGGGCTCGGAAAAGAAGCTCGGCCCGGAAGTTGAAGCCTGAGGAATCGAGGAGGACGCACCCCTAGTAAAAGATGGTTGGGGGTATCCACCCCTGCGTCCCCTCCGACTCCGACCTCTACCTCTCCTACCGCGAGCACCTCTGGAGGTCTGACGACCTCCTCGTTGACTTCGGAGAAGCTGCTCAAGCCTCTCCTCCTCAGTATATTCCCTACCGTAAAACCAGTACTGCACAGATCGCGGTAACCTGTCTACCATCTCCTCGGATACCTCTCCACTCTCATTTCGACCACCAGAACTACCAGGAGCGTCCATTACCCACTTAAAAGGGTGGGTAAGACAAAAAACACTCCCTACCAGCTATAAAAGGAACAAAAGTACAGAAATCTACAAGAAAGAAAGTTACCTGGTGCGAAACTGGGTAGAGGAAATGGCCAAGGTAAGAACACTGGGACAGACGGAAGAAATGTGCAGAAAACTCAAATGCGCAGGAAAACCCAACCCCAGGAGACGAAAGAGAACAGGAAAGAAGAGGTGGAAATGGACTGAGGTATATTTATAGGGCTGAGGGGGTGGAAGACCAAAGGTTGGCATCTCAAACGTTTGAGGCATCAGGGGCAAAAAAGGATTTTCGCCACCCTGCACACCTCGCACGTCCTGCACCACCTACCTGCAATTAATGTTCGCAATCATGGCCTACTCTAGGCTCAAACTAAATGCGCGGAACGGCCAGTAAGAGGAGTACGCGTGTCCTGTTGTAACCGTCACTGCAGGAGTAAGACGAAGGGACAAAAAGTGGCAATAAGACGAAAAGTCAGAAACTCGAAACGTCATCTCAAGGGTTCCGACATCCGAAATCCACTGATCCAACAAATTTGATCCAAAATCATAACAAGGTTCGAAGAGTTACGACCTCCGACATAGTTTATACGGAATAAAAGGCAAGATGAAGAACGGCTGACTTAACTATAGAATCTCGGCATTCCGACTTACCGAATACCGAGCTGGGGGGCAACTGTTACGGATGGACCTCAGCCAACCGCCCTCCGAGATACTCTCGGATACGGGATATGGCAGAATCCTAACTGACCCACATTCGCCCGTTGAGGCCGACCAAATCGGATTCAATCTCAACGACGGAGCTCAGCAGCCGAGCCAGGTACCTCTATAAATAAGCACCTAAACATCTCAGGTACACACCTCTGAATCGCCTAGCTTATTCCACTCATTGTGCACACACAACACCCCCTGGTTATAAAGCCTATTGCTGGTGCGCAGTGATTGGGAACTCGGCATGATGAATATATATTTAGGATATAAAAAATAATAATAATAACTGTCTACGATACTGAAGTACGATTCAGATAACTGAAAAATATCTTATCAGACGTTTGGTACAGGAGAAATTTTTATTTATCCGAGAATCTCGATTTTCAAAAATATGATTTTTACATATAGTTTATGATAATATCCGGAAATTTAAAATTTTGAAAAATTCAGTTTCAATATGTTAGTACATTTTAAAACGGCCCTAACCTTTTTTCTTTAATTTTTAATAATTTTTCTTTCAGCTTTTGTCATCACTTTATATTTATTATTTTTTATAAAGATTAATATTTCTTATATTATAAAAAATAATTTTATCTTTTCCACGCACAAAAATATATTAACTTTTTTTTTTTTTTACCTCTTTACGTTGGCTCCGTCTATTTATGTAGATTTTTATATAATATTTTTAAAACGGTCGGATCATTGATTTTGATTTTTAATGTGTCTGGTTGCTCTGTTTGAGCAGTCGGAGTATATTATTTTGATAACTTCAGCATTTGAAATTTGTGATCCATATCTTATTGAAGTTTGTGTTAACCTTTCTAGCTGGCGTGGAGAAGAATGCATCCACAAATTCAAAATGGGAATCTACTTTGGTAGATTGGTCAATAAAGATACAGAAAAATAGAAAAGAAAAATAAAAACAAAAGGAAGAGAAATTTACAGAGTGTGGGGTACAAACTATATAACAAATCCACTTGCATTTCATGGAATAGTTTCAATCATGGATCATGGTACCAGCTTATTCTCAAAATAAAATATTCATCAATTTGTATGCCACTTTTTATTTGTTAAATTAAAAGTTCTGAGTACTTAATTCTTACAATTTGCATATAAAGAATATTTGAAAGTATGTCAATTTTTATGATTTTTGAATTAAATTGATGTAAATAATTTATCAAAGAGTAAAATAATGTCATTTCTAAAATTCTGAACTTTAAATAATTTATTATCTCAATGAATAATTGATTACTTTTAGATTTAAAGACTAAAGATTTGGGTTAAATACAGAATAATTGATTATTATAGTAAATAGTTTATGAAATAGATTATACTTACTACCTATTTTTCTTACCACTTGTTATTACTAAATCTTAACAGTTGATTTCCGTCAATCTAACTGTTGCAATTTATGGGATCATACTTATTATTAATTATTAATTTGTAATAAATTATAATCGTTAGATGGACGGAAATCAACGGTTAAGATTCGGTAGTAACAAGTAGTAAGAAAAATAGGTAGTAAGTATAACTTTTCCCATAGTTTATTATCCTTAAACTTGAAGCTCTCGATAAATAATTGATTATTTATAAATAAAAATAATTTTGATCAAATAAAAATAATTTTGATCCCGGGTTAACTCAATAATCAATTAATTTATGCATGAAAGAAAAAATTTATATTTGTTTTCAATAAATATTATTTACTATCAAATAAATACTAATTTCAGTAAAATAAATTATATTGTCAAATACTCTATTGTTTTTGTAAAATGTAAATTGTGTCATCTGCATAGGGTTCATCATAGAATAAAACAACATAGTTAGAATGTTAGGAATTCATATTTTCATATAAATTAGGAGTAAATGTACTAACATTTTTCCATGATTGCAAAAGGTCATTAATGGCTTAAGCTTTTCTTAATCTTGACCCTTTAATTTCTTGTATGGTCTTTCATAAAGATGAGATACAACTCTAATAGGCAGATGATAATTTTTTTTCTATCTTCTTAAAAAAAAAAAAAAAAAACTTCACTTTATGATAATTGCATCTCTCAACAATTACTTCTTTTTTTTTTTTCATAACTTCACTTAAGCCAAATTATCCTTATGACCTCTACTCATTAAATCAAAATTAACACTAATTTGTACATGCGACACATGTAGGTATTACATTTCCCACTTGATTTTTGTAACTGACTATATTCATCCGGTGTATTATCTCTTTTATGGTATTAAACGAAAAGAACTTAAATTGAATTTACGGATAAATTTTTTCTTTTTTGTACATTAATTAATTATGTATTCAATTTCATTATCTCTCTTAATTACTCCTTATACATTAATTAGAAGTGTCATACATTAGCTTACAATCCCTTACCATTTTCACCACAGGGGCCAAAAGGGTGTAAAACATACTTTGAATGTGCAGGGATAGCGCACCTTAGCACGCTCCTACCCAGAATTTCCCCTATTAGCACGCCCTCAGCATGCTGTAGCGCGCTCAAAAGCTTGCTTATTACAAGAACTCACTTCGTTAATTAAGGTAATTAATGATTTAATTGTGATAATTAAGAAATAATTCCATAATTGATCATAATAATTATTATGAGGCTTTAATAATTATAATTAGTGGGTAAGAATGCTGAAAGTCGTTTTTCGGAAGAAAAGTGTAGATACCGGTTCTGCTAGTCGGTATAAATGGGTACCGAAAAAGTATCCCGGAAAATTATAATAAGTGCATGATAATTACTAGAATAATATGTAGGACTTGTAAAACGAGTTTCAAGTCAAAATAATGAGATCTGATGCCAGAACTGATACTGGCTATGGAAAAGCGCATACCGGAAAGGTACTCAGAAAAATAAAATAAAAATATGATAATTCTTGTAAAATTGAGTAGGTTAAGATTCCGAAGTTTGAGATTAATATGCTAAGCGTAGAAATTAAAGCTAATACTGTGTGTATTAGTGTTTTGTCTTTAAATAGACCCTTTAAGGCACAAAACCCTATGTGCCACTTCTTTCCTACGTGAGTCTTTCTTGGTGGCTGATCAGCCTTGTCCCTTGCTTCATTTCTCTTCACCATTTTGAGAGTTTGTGACCTTCTCTTCCATTTCTTCTTCTCCTTTGATGAGCAAACACTTGGGTGTGGCATTATGAGGGTGAGAGGTGGCCTTTTTCTGGTTGTTCAGCTTCTGAGTTTAGAGTGGCGAGGCTGGCTTCATGGTTGGTGAAGTTTGAGAGCTTGAGGCTTGTTGTTGTTGGTTCAAGGAGTTTCCTTGTGTAGAAAAGAGCCATCTTGTGGTGCATTTTCGTACACCTTCAAAGTCAGAACTGTGAGGAGCCATTGGTGAGCTCCAAGAGCTGTTTGGTTTCTGTTTTGAACCTTTGGTAAGTTGTACCAACCTTTGATTATGAGTTTTTGTTGCTTAAAGGTGAAGTCTTTGCATGTAAATGGGTTAAGTAAGTAACCAACTGGAATGTTAACCTAAGTGGGTCTAAAAATGCATGCTTTAACGTGTTGAAGTGTTAAAAATGGAACCTTGGAATGATATCTTCACGAAATGCAGAAACTGCATTCTGTCGTGAAATATCCGGATATTTGTCGAATAGATATCCGGATATGGGACCTTGATATCCGGATATTATATATCCGGATATGGTCAGCGAGATATCCGGATATTGCACATCCGGATATGCCACGAGGAATATCCGGATATTCTGGGATTTCGAAGAACAATAGCTTTACTGTGCAAACAGTAGGCTATTGGGGATTTGTGGACCCTAGATTAAGGAAGTCAGACTTCTGTAATTAATGAACTAAGTCAGAATCAAGTGATTAAGGGCTTATGGCTTGTATGGAGCCTTAAGACGTAAAACGTAAAGGAAAAGCGTTGTCTTTAAGTTGTATGCTTGAGATGCATGATTATTGATATAGTATTGGTCCATAACAGATTGTGATTCTGCTGTGTTTGGACTGTGAGCTTGTGGACTCCAGGCTTTGGGTGTTAGCTTGCAAGGTAAGCTTTCGTGTCCTTGGTTTAGCCATGTTATGGTTCCACCATGTTCCATGGGGATATGGTATATGCATGCTGTGTTACATGCTTTTGAACATATGAAATGTTGATTGAACTTTACATGTAATGGCTTTTAATATGCATGTGTTGGTCCATCTTGACGGTAAGCCTGAGTATGTGGCGTCATACAATACGGTGATCCGGGGTGGGTGCAAGTGGCGTCTTGCACTATATGTAGGAGATAGACGAATTCCTGCATTTCTATGGCCAGTAGAATAGTATTGACACACATGACATGATTATCTGCTGCATTGCATTGTTTTAGAACTGATGATGATGAACTGCTTTTAAACTTATATTGCACATGTAAGTGAGCTTCGGGTTGAAGATCCTTGAGAACCCCTTGTCTTAGTGAGATTTCTGGTTTAGAGATCTCACCCCACGTTTGGGGAATGCTTATTTCAGGTTCAGGTAGTATGGGGGCTGATGTCTCTGGTGGCAAGAGGCCAGAGCATGATTGATGATTATTGTCATGACTGCTTTGTTGATAGAATGACTGGACTGGATGCTGTTTATGTTTTCCGCATCTTTATTATTGTGTTGTTAATGTTGAGACTGATGTTGGGCCTTGTGGCCTTATTTGGGTGAGTATGAGGTTTGTCCATATCACTTTATGTTAGCACTTTGAGCTGAGTTGTATAAAATGTTAGTTGGTCCGGTCTACGTGTTGTAGTTCCGTGACTAGAGACTTATGCTTATGATATTTATTTTAATGAGGTATTTCTGTTAGTTGTTTTATTGCAATTACATACAGGCAATGTTTTTATTAACTGTTAATAAGCAAGTTGGTAATGATAATGACATCATAATTGAAAAGAAAAATATATTCCGCATTTTTAATTAAGCGCAGCTTAATACGATAGTATGATAACATTACCGGATATATACGAGGTGTTACACTTACTGTCTCGCATTCTCATAGCATGTTTTAGCGCGCTTTAGCATGCTCAGGGAGCATGTTCACATTTTCATAGCATGCTTCCCAGACAATGGGTAGGATCCCTAATGTAGTATGCTACCTTTGAAGAAACTCTTAGCTTTTCTTAGTACCTAATTGACCAATTCATGATAATTGTACATCAATATGCTCTCTTTTACACAATCTTTCCATCACTTCAAAATTAATCATCTCTCAATCTCAATCATGGTGCATCAAGAGATATATTATCATGTTTAATGTATTAACATTGCAACATGTAACACCTCATTTGTAACCGGTGTATTATCATACATATGGTACTAAGCGCATCATAATTAATAAATAAAGCGGAAACTAAACTTATAGTTTCACAATTACACTTATGTAAATATGTGAATACAATTTCTCCTTCCTTTTGTATTGCAATATATTCCATTTATTTCAGCCTTACATAAAATCATACATACTTCCATTTAATCATTACACATTTATATGTCTTAGGCC
This sequence comes from Gastrolobium villosum, assembly GCA_032173675.1. Lineage (NCBI taxonomy): Eukaryota > Viridiplantae > Streptophyta > Magnoliopsida > Fabales > Fabaceae > Gastrolobium > Gastrolobium villosum. The sequence continues at coordinate 7,834 of JAVKPL010011116.1, forward strand.
TTTACTAATCTATAATCAATGATTAATCCATTTAAGGCATCAACTTATGTTGGGATAGGTTATATTAACTTCCCCAGTGTCCCTTAGCATTTATTAAGACACCAGAACTCATTAAAAGTGGAATTAAGCCTTCTAAAGTCTGAGTAATCGATTATTGCACAAAAAGTAATCGATTACCTGCATCCAAGTAATCGATTACTTTCCTGAAAGTAATGGATTACTTTCAAGACAGTGGCTCGGGTTGAGCGAGTGCTAGGAAAATATCCAAATACTGCATGTAAGTAATTGATTACTCCCTGGGCAATAACCAAAAATGCCCTTATTTTGACATGAAATTGATTATGTAATCCCTCAATAGGTCTCATATATCACCTAATTGACAATTCATCATATTTAATTCATAATCTTAGCCAATTCAAGGATTTAATCCTGTAATCCATCCATGGATTTTACATAAAAAGGCTTCTAGCCATTATATGACATGACTTAATAATCCATTCATAAACTTTCATAACAATATCATAGGATTTATAAATGCAATATCTGAACATCAAAATTACCTCAAGAAGTGTTCATATACAAAAAGGCAACACATGCTATATTTACAAGCCTTAATTAAAACTATACATGCTTCTATTAAAATAAAACTATATATGCTTCTATTAAAATGTATAAAACCATACAAAAATGCATGACTATGCATAGTACTTCTTAAAAACGTATACATCATATGATCAAATCACCAAAATACATAATTAGCAAACCAATCAGGTCCCCCCAAAGCATAAGAGTCTTTAACTTTGTACGGGCTTCTTGCCCAATGAGGCCACACCTCCTTCAGCTGGAGCATCTGAAATATAAATCCCAAATGGGGTGAGATAAGCATCTCAATAAACCCATAATTTTTGGAGAATTTCTCCACCCATGATTTCACTTCCTACATGAACATTTAGTACGCAAGGCATAAAAACAACATATATCTAAAGGTAAATAGAAATTATTGTAAGTTTGTACTCAGTATGTAACATACCGTCTTAAGCCACTATATTAGCATTGCATATAGTATTAAGCGCAACATAATAAATTAAATTACGAAAGTTACATGTAAAAGTATCATAATCACTTTTAGTTAATTATGTGAACTAACTTTGGGCAATTAAGCGAGTATATTAGCATTGCATATGGTAAAAATGCATTGGGCAAAATTATCTGAATCTTAAAGATAATTAGTGATTATTATTTCATAAATTTTATGAAGTTAAAATGACTTCAAAATAACTTTTTTTTGATAAAAAAAATGACAACAAAATATTTAGTTAATATTAGTAGGAAATTCTAAGTATTTAAAATAAAACCATTTTTTGTGAAAAGTGAAAATATTGCATGTTTCGCGGTGAAACTTGTAATAACCCAAACATATGAATTATGATTTTAGGAAATTATCCAATATTTAAAATAGAATAATTAGAGGGAATTTTATTTATTTAAATCATATCACTTTTCGGGGGGATGTAAATATCGTGTATTTCGTGGTAAAAATGAGTACTAGTGAAATTACCTGAAAATCTAAAAATAATTTATTAATTATTATTCATAATTGTTAGAGAGGTAATATGATCATAAAAGTGTCTAAGTTAAGTAGGAATAGAATTGATGGGTGTGTTAAGTGAATAATTAACCACTAAGATAGTGAGACCCACTTAAATGACTAACACATGCACTCTCCTAACTTTGTAGTTGATTTCTCTCATTTTCTAAACCGTAGACAACACTCACTCTCATGGTTTCCATTCCTCTCTTCTCCAAGAAAACTCTCATTTTCCCATTAAAGACACTACCTTTCTTCATCCATTCACCACTCAGCCCTTACAAACACTTGAAAACAAGTATCTTGAGTGAGAAAAACTCATTCTTGAAGGATCCAAGGTGCTGCCTTGGGGAGAATGGAGCGTCTTCTCTTTATTTTGGAGGTTGAACAATCTTTACTCATTATTTGGAAGATCTTTGGGGTGAAAGAACCAACTTGGACAAAGTCATTTTCGTGCACTTGATTTGACAGAAGTGAGAAGTGGAGTAGAGACCTTGAAAATGTCCTCTTTCCTCTATTATGAAGCTTTGGGTATAAACATCAACTCTTCCCTTTGTTTTTTTATGAAAAGAATTGATTTTTAACATGTAAAATGAGAAAAACATGATAACGTAGGTGACTACTAGTAATAACAAACATAAAAATGGTAGTTTAGACATCTGTTATGAGTAAAAATTGAACCTTGTTGGATATTTTTGCATTGAATGTAGTTATGGAAAACTGGCGCGAAATATTCGGATATTGATATCGGGATATTCCTTTGACAATATCCAGATATTGTGTTAGTAGCGAACATAGTTTAGCAAATATTCAATATCTCGAGCTCCAAAGCTCCAAATTGAATGAGGTTTAGACCTATATAAAGGTAACACATGGATATATCCCTGTAAAAGTTAGGAATAATTGGATAAGCAGATTAACTGCAGTTTGTTTTCGAAGTCGCGATCTTGCTGTTGGAAATCCAGTTTGCAGCAGTCACCTTGCGACAGACATAACCAGAGTTATACAAATCCAATTGAGACATATAATATGTCGTTGAAAATCTTGAGATGTCTAGTTTAACATAGTAAAACCTTAGAATTTTTGGTAAAGATTTGCAATACCTATTTTATTAATGGCTTGAGATAGAAATCGTATACTGTGAAGCCTATGTAATGGATGATTAGGAAATTAAAGAATTTAGTAATGTTGCAGGGAATGAGTAACTTAGTTAATGGATCACTAAGAAAATATATTTTGCTAAGAATGTAAATAATATGATAACTTAGATAACAAGAAATGTATGTTCTAAGTGAGACATTAAGATCTATAAGGATCACTCTTATTAACTAAGACAAAGGAATTTATGTAGAGAAAATATGTAGGTTAAAAAGAATTGTAATGCCTTAATTTGACGTGTGTAAATATGAAGAATGAAGTAGGTATAATGGAGTAACCAATGGCTAAGAAGAGACATTAAACTAATGGACTTTCTCTTGTAAGACATAAATTATGAATTGTGTAAGTAAGCATATATGTAATTTGTAAGTAAGAGAGTTAAACAAATCATATATAATATGCAGTTAACTTGACATGCAAGTAACAATTATAATTTAATGAAGAATAGAAAAAGTTTATACACGCTCTAATGAGTTTAGCTTCCACATTTATTTGATTAATTAGTTACGCTTAATATCATTCTGATGTTAACAAACTGGGTCGACACAAGGGTTGCAGAGCCCCTGCAGTGGGTTTGCTCTCGGTCTTCAAATTAATTCATCTCGCTCTCTTCCTCGTTCCAACGAGCTGCTTCAGCAAGGAAGAGGGAGCTCGCTGGCCCTTGCTCGCTAGAGCGAGCTGATGCAGTTATGTATTTTTCAATTTAATTGCCTTGTTGGCTTATGGGAGCCATTTAGCACTTGATATTGAGCAATTATGGAATAATTCCATATGAAACAGAGGATATAATCATAGATCTAAATTAAATGTAATTAGAATCAAATTATGTCAAGTAATGAAGAAGGAAAGAATTGTTTTCAAAAGAAAAATTATATCCGCCTATTTTAATTAAATATGGTGATTTTAACTACGTTTAATATCATAATTGATGATAATTACCCGATTCTAGAAAGGGTCAATGCAATACTTGTTGTATAAAAAAGAAAAGCTCAATCTTAAAATCCAATTGTTTGGATTTTGAACAAAGGAATTTCCATCTTGACATACCACAATAAGGAACGCCTATCCTTTGAATTTATAAGCATCTGCTGTTGCGAGTGATGGTGCTGTAAATGATTTTATGGTGATTGGGTTGCATGCAATTGCTATTGAGAAACTTTAGCAAAATTTTTCCAAAATTGCACATCCATAGTTGTGAATCTTGTGTCCATGGATTTTATGATCTGAGCCAGACGCTGGTTGATCTTATCACTGTGAGTGGCCAGGTCCTGAACCCGCATAATGGATGGAATCTAAATGAAAACACCAATTTGTTACAGAGACGCAAAATCTATAACTGAATGGTCAAGGTAATAACCGAAGGATAACAAATTTGTTTATTGTGTTTTTTCTTTTATACTCTTAGTGCAGACTCTAAGGCTTATTATATAGCCATCCAGAGACCCACGTGCCTAAAGAATTGCTACTTGCACTCTTTACATGACTTTGAATGCTTGTTACTAGGATTATGTTCCCTTTCTTTTAAAATCCTCAAACCCAACGCATCTTCTTTTAGAAGATATAGTCTCTTGTCCACACAAGGTCCTTCTTCACTCTTGACTTTCCGCTATTTACATTTAAAGGGGTTGGTAGAGGAGAATTTTTTTTTTCTTCGGGAATCATGATTTCCAAGAATAAGGTGGGAAAGTGAATTTTTCGGGAATGTTTCCAAAAAGTTGTTTGGTAAACCAGAATTTTACCGAGAATATTAACTAAATATTACTGATGCTATGTTTGGTTGACGTAGATATATTATTGGTAATGTGATATGATTTTACCAAAATAGCCTCGTGTGTTGAGACAACCCTGTGAGCCTGTTTGTCCTTATTTACCTATTGATGACTCAACCTCTCCCTGTGCCACAGGATGTGATACTTCCACATAGAGTTTGTCTTGACGGATTTTTCGGGTTCAGTCATCCTCGAGTGTACATTGTCCAAGAGCTTGTTGGTCCTGTTGTGAAGCTTACCTTTGTCTTTTCTTCAAACATGATTTACGGAAGGGTTTTGTACAGAGCTTTATTCATGGGTCTCCTACATAGGTTTGTACAGAGCATATAGCAAGATGTTCCAATAACACTGTGGTATGTCTCGGGCTCTTAGCTACGCACACAAAGAAGTAATTAACATATATGTGTAGACATATGAATTACAATAAAATTATAAAAATATTGATGTAATTGCATGCCCACTATCTTGTGTTTGAATAGAATTCATCTATAACAATCAAAATTTCTCCATTTGTGAAGAAACAACAACTAGTTCTCCTGTAATTGTGTGACCAGTTCTTCTCTTTCAAGAAGAAACAACGACCTCCTTGTGAAGGAGAGGAAAACGCAAGTTCATCGGGTATTAAGGCACGATAAAAGCAAGGGTACAAAAGTCCCAAAAGAAATATGTTTATTTTTCCCAACAAACCGGATTCTAGGAATACCACATTTTTGTGGCATTTTTACATGGTATTTCTGTTCATATTTTGTACTAAAATCAAAACCACGGGTAAATTGGAATCATGGACAAAAATTTGCATGTCTTCTACCAAATATGGGTATATCACAATCCTAACAACATTTTTCAGGTATTCAAAAAAAAACACCTACCAAACAACCCCTTGCATTTGTAATAGTTTCCTCTTTTTTCATAAGGCAAGAAGGGCACGTGATTGGATCTTGATGCCATTTTCTGTATCTCTCTCTCTCCCCCTCTCAAGGAGACAATCATGTAAACATAAGCCACTCAAAAGTCTTGGCACCTTAAGGGCCTTCACTACATAAACACTTTCCATATATTGTTTTGGTAACTCCTTCAAATTATATGTAAATAATAAATGGAATAAACTAATTTTTAATTTCATTCGATCCATGAATTAAAAATTCTTAAAATAAATAGGTCAATCCTACGAGAGAAATTAAATTTCTTTCTTGCGTTAGTTGAAAAACATAAATACCCAAAAGTAATAGTTCAAATGCCAACTCTATAGCTATATTTTTCTTTCATTTTGTCTCAATCTTCATCAAGTTTTCTGGGAAATGAATTTTCTCATATATTAGTTAATATGACTATGTCACGTGGAAGGACTGTAATCATTTATGAGTTAATCAATGGTGATGAGGAATGAGAGAGGAAAACTATTATAATAGGGAGTCATAAGATCATCGCCATTTATTTACTCATGAATAATTATGATTCTTTTACATGACAAAATCATGTTAACTAACACATAAGAAGATTTACTTCAAGTATCTTTCAAAAAAAAAAAAGATTTACTTCAAGTTTCGTTTCATTTTAACTAACTAAATATAAGAATTTTATAACTTATCACATAAACATAAATTTCAATTTAATATAGGAAATAATACTCTCATTTTACAAGAAATAATCATCTCATTTTCTCTCACTTCGAAAATCGCACCCTTTTTTTTTTCTTTTTCTTTTTTGCTTTTTAATGGTGGACCCCACTTGAATTCTCTCTGTAGCATGAGAGAACTACTCTCATGCAACATGAGAGTAATATTTAGGGGTGTTTGCGGTTTGGATTGGATCGATTTTGGAAGCAAAAATCATCTGATCCAATCCCTTCGGTTTGATTATGTAATCATCCATTCGGGTTAGATTTTTTTTCAAATCCGATCCGATCCAATTTTTTTCGGTTTGGATTGGATCCATTTTAGGTTTTTTGAAAATCCTAAAATTTGTTTCATAATTATCGTGCAAATAACATCTTTTGTATTTATTGTCTTTGTAAAAAAAAAATTGAAATATAAAAGCATCAGTAAACAATAATATAAATTTTTTGGCAATGTGATATAAAACTCTACACGGATAAAATTTTGTTAATGAGATGTGACTAGATTTTTTTTATTTAATTGATGGGTTAATGGGTCTTTGGTTTAGAAATTTTCGGAATATGATTGGGGAAAGACTCAAGTAGGTAAAGGGGAATTAATATATTGGATTTGTTTGGATTGGATCAGTTCTTATCAACCAATCTGAAAACCAATCTAATCCAATTAAATTTTGCAATTTTTTTTCAGTTTTCGATTTTTTGGTTTTCGGTTTATTCGGTTATTCGTTTTTCGGTTCGATCACCGCGGTTTGAATCGGTTTGGATCGGTTGATGAACACCCCTAGTAATATTCCCCTTTAATATAACAAAGTTATCTATGATTATTATGGGATGAGGGATTTGAACTCTAATATTACGACAAATGAAACTATACTAATGCATAGAAGAATTTTAGAACTTTACCTATAATATCTTGAAAAATAACTCTGGATGATCAATATTTTATAAGACAGGATTTTTTTTTTTTTTGGTACATTGCCAGGAGGTATCCTCATTCAACTTTCTCCGGGCACCATGCCTTCGGGGTACGACCCGTTTGGGCTAGCCCCTCATTGTGACAGTGGGTACACTGAGCTTCGCAATCGGAGAAAGGACGAGACTAATCTCCAACCGAAGATTTTTGGCTTATCCTCTGGCCCCCAAAGTTTTTCCAAGAAACTGCTTGAGGCAGGGTTTGATCCCTGCACCAAGCAATCCCTTGAGAGCTCAGCTGCCCTTGGGGGTTAGACATAGGATTTTTATTTTTTTTTATAACAAGACATAGGATTATTTATTCCCAAGTAAAAGTGCATTTCAATTATTTACCAAAAAAAAAGTGCATTTCAAATGAGAAAGCATATATTTAGTAAAGAAAGATAGTGAATCTCCCTATGAAAGTGAGGATCTTCTTTGATTTACATGAGGTTTAATAAATTTTAGTTGGGAGAAATATGTGTCTTTTTAAAGGATGCAAATTTAGGTCCTTTCAAGAGAGAGATAGACCCAAAGATGTGTGGGTCTCACTAAAAAAATAAAGACAAAAAAATAAAGGCATGAGTTTCACCTCTTCACATATCTCTCTTTCTTAAAAGGACCTAAGGGGTGTATTGGATTGAGATTTCAAAGGATTTTAATGGATTAGTTTTGGACAAAAAAATATATTGGTATTCAATTAGGATGTTAAAGGATTGAAAAAAAGTCACGTGGTATTCGATTAGATTAAAAGATTATTTTAGAGTTCGTCTAAATTTGTTGGTATTCAGAATTTTAAACAAAGGAAAAACAATATTATGGTATTAATTTTTTTGATTATTTTATTGGATTTTCTATTGGTGTGGATTTCGTAAAAAAATTTAGTGAGAAATATAAATAGAATGTGTCTATCACAATCTCGCACTAGCCCCTAGGATTTCTTGAGATTTCTCTATTGCAGTGTCTTTTTCTTCCTTTGGTGAGTTGACTCGCTAAAAATTAGGTTCCGCCATGGAGCTTCTTCAAAGCTAAAAAAAATAGATTTTTGAGCGATTTTCATCACAAAATAACTCAAAAACAACAACCAACAAGATTCTAATATAATCCATCTAAAAAATAGTAGATTTTTGAAGTTTAAAAAATGATTTTTTAAGCTATAGGGCACGGTTTTTTTTTGGCATATGAAGATATGATTTTTGTATTAAAAATAACATAAAACAGTGGGAAAAGAATAGGGGAACTAAAATGCTCAAATCAAATTTTGTTTTACATCAATGAAACAATATCAATTTAAAGAAAAATTGAAACTTTCATAAACGCTATATTTCGTAACAATACATTCATGAACGAAATTCCTTCATTATAGAAAATGATTTCAAACAATTTTTGTGTCAATAGATAACTAAAGACTTGTTTCACAAAAGCCCCAAAGCAATTTAAGGTTTCAATGCATCGATTGAGAATAATTTGAGAAATTTTCTAAACTTTCATGTAATAAAACTTAGAAATTCATATTCGTAATTATCTTAAAATACTCAATAAAAACATGCATATGATATATGGTTGGAAAACTCTCATCATGTGGAACAAAAACTCCAAGGTTTCCAAGATCAATTGCAAAAATTTTCAAACAAAATTTTATCATGAACTTTAAGTTTTATATGCAAATTTAGAATTATTTTAATAAATAAAAAAATTGGATCTTATAATCACATATGCATAGCTCTGATACCAAATGAAGAAGATAATTTTCAACTCATTGGTCAAACTGAAGGGGGAGATTATTTAAAGGAGGAGAGAAAAAATATAGATGAGAGAATTTTAAGAAGAAGAATTGTGATCAAAATATTTCATGTCGTTTATTGATCTTTTCCAGGTTTTTATAACAAAACAAATAACAACCTAATGGCTTTAATGATTGCCAGCTAATCACTAATTGAAGATAATGAAAACGACAATTTGATGATAAGGATAAATTAAAGATTAATCCTATCTATAACTCACTAACAGACTGATAATTGCATGAAATTATTAAATAAAAAATAACAGACTCCTAGCTAATAAAGCATCAAACATAATCTTTGAGATGGGCTGGTGGCTTGGTCATTCGTTTGGGCCTCCCATTAACTGGGTCTGCTACACTCTCTTGCCCATCAGAAAAGAGCTTGTCCTCAAGATCAAAGTCATCCGTTGTGGGCCTCGTAGTGGGCTGTGAACCGATGGCCCAAATCCCACCATCAGCAATTCGATCAACGGTGGATGTTGCAGTCTGGATATGTGATGGATCAGGTTGATGTGGCGCTATGTCATTGATCTGAAATCCATCGAGTGGACGCGGATTGGCTCCCAAGGGATCAGCTGCCTTACTAAGGACGCCTTCCCCATGTGACTCCTTGGGCAATGTGAGTGAGTGCCCATTGCAGCTGAGTGTGTGGATGCATTTATGCTTGTTGCAGTTGAGTGATTGGGGTCATTAATATTCGTTGGACTGTGTAAAGAGCCGTTGCTTACTACCTCATGAATTTGCCCAGCTTTGTCATTTATTTTTGTCTTCTCCAAATGGATTTCCCCTTCCTGAGCTTTTGCCTTTGCTTTTGAGTCGCGCAGAGCCTCCTCATTGTTCCAGGTTTCTAGTTCTTCTTCATTTTCCCAAGTGGTAGCCTCTTGTGACAATTGAGACCACTGTACCAGAAGTTGTTTTTTGGGTTTGCCTTGACGCCAAATTATTCTGGTGGCCAATATTGCACTTGGTGTGTGTTCTAACTCACTCGTTTCTACCGCGAGCGAAAATGTGAGGTTTGGTTTATCTGTTCGATGGTGAAATGGTCGGAGCAGTGAGATGTGGAAAATCGGGTGTAACTTGGCTTCTGGTGGAAGATGTAAACGGTAAGCTACGTCCCCTATCTTCTCTAAAACTGTGTATGGGCCAAAAAATTTCGATGCTAACTTGTGTGATGATCTTTGTCGCAGGGAAAGCTGACGATATGGCTGTAGACGAAGGAGGGCTAATTCGCCTTGTTTAAAGGTAAAATCTCTCCTTTTTTTTGTCAGCGTGTGTTTTCATGGCCTGTTTTGCCTTCTTTAAATGCTCACGAAGATTTTTCATTATTTCCATTCTTTGGCCGAGTGTAGAGTCCACAAGCTCCAAGGATGACATGCCCAACGAGTACCGCAAGGAGCACAGAGGTGGTTTGCCATACGTTGCTTCGAATGGGGCATTTCCTATGCTGCGGTTGTAGGCTGTATTGTAGTGATATTCTGCTAAAGGTAGGTACTTTAACCACTCCTTCTATTTTTCAAATGTATAAGCTCTGAGATATTGTTTTAATATCCTATTGACCCTCTCTATTTGTCCATCCGGTTGTGGATGGTATGCAGAATTGTAGCGGAGGTGTGTTCCCTGGAGTGGAAATAGCGATTTCCAGAAAGCACTGAAAAAAATGGAGTCACGATCACTGATAATGGATTTGGGTGGTAAGGTATTGGGAATGGTAAACACATCATTGTAGCTAGAGAGTAAATTTTGAATGTCAGGTACAATATGGTGGGGTTCCGTGGTATGTGTTTGAGGGTTAGTAGGTGGTGAAGAGTGGGGACGGTTGAAACACATGAGGCATGAAGTGTATGCATTGGTGACCATAAGTTTATTCAACTTTGCAGAGGATATAAGTGTTGGGTTGTCAAGACCGTGTCCGTGAAGTTGAATATTGTTTCCTTGGTGATCAAAAGACATCAATAGTCAAAGTAAACTGGCCTTGAAGGCCGATGCATGTAAGGTGTAAAAATAAAATTTTTACTGCGGAAACATACATGCACACATAGATTCATGCTTTAGGACAACATGATGTTACCTTGTTTTGGCCTGATCAGTCAGGGAGATCAGTTGTCAGGTCTGAAGGGTTCAAACCCTCTAATGGTGATCCACACCACCGTTCGTCTATGATGCAAGAACGCCTTCTTGAAAGCCACCAGATGATCACCACAGTGAGGCTTGCTATGCGCCCAATTGGTGAAGGTGGAGGCTAGGTACTCTGTTTGGAAAGGTGTAGTGAACTACCCTACAAAATGGTGCATGAGATGAAAGAGTGTAGGCTAGGTTTTCTCAAAACCCTAAGGAGAGGAACTTGTGTCTTGTTGTGCGCACAAGAGGAGGAAGAGAGAATGATAATTAAATGAAATTATCCTTTCAAATTCATTTGAAAGTGGCACATGGAATCAAGGAGGATAAGGTGGAGTTGTTGCAAAACAAATCTAGCCAACAACCTCCAATCTTATCCTCATGAAACTAAGTTCAAACACATTCAAAATCAGATTCATAAACTATCTTATAGTACCTATTCCATGCGCATAATTCAGCCCTAAAAGGGGTCCAAATATGTTGAGTAGCTGCATTCAATATTTGAACCAACTCACCCAGTTATTCTCTCAACTACCAAATCTGATTGGAGCTTTGTTTAAGTGACAAGATGACATCCTTATCACCTAAAGTGTGCGCCCCGAACAGCCCAAGGTGATCTCCAAAGATCTCCTCTTGATCCAAGGAATTTGTTCCAATAAGATCTTATCTTATCCTTTTGTTAAGAAACAACTTTTCATAACCAATTCAAATTCGAATTCAAACACATGAATTCAAATGTTCAAACATTCAAATTCAAAATTCAAATTTTCAAATTTCAAATTCGAATTTCAAATTCCAAATTCAAATTTCAAATTTCAAATTCAAAATTCAAATTTCAAAATTCAAATTCCAAAATTCAAATTTCAAATTCAAAATTCGAAATTCAAATGTTTGATTATTAATTTAACTAATTAAATTAATTAGTAATGGCTTGGACTATCCAAGCCCATTACTAAGCTCCATGCGCCTCCACCCATTTAGGTGGGCTTCCAAACAGCTTTTTGAGCTAACAACCATTATTAGGCCCAATACCTTTAAAGCTAGTTCATCATGACTACAAGGTGTTAGTGTGTGACCCATTAGGTCCAACTTAGCTTCTGACATAACTGGGCTTTGACCCAAAAAGCCCACAACCCAATTAATGACAACACAGAGCACTAGCAATGCTTTGTTGCCCTAGAACTAGTCAGATTAATGACTTGATCATCCTATTGCACATATTTGGTTACGGTATGTATTTCCCTTCGTCTCGGTTATCTTCCCATTAAACTAGGGTAAGGAAATGTATCAACCCCTGCGGTTTAGGGTAAGCTTTATTCGAAATAGGGAATCTTCAATTTACTGACTCTAAAGGCAGATCATCTCATGATCTCTTCTACCATGCATAGATTCCCGAGTCCCTGTAAATGTCATCTCGATTTCTCCGGTTTACAGATAACCTAATCTCTCACAGAGATTTGACGAATTCCTTCAGCTTATTACCCTAGCCTTGTGCCCTTTAAGGACACGCCCAATAGTATACCTATGAGTCTCCATGTTTCAGGCAGACGAGGCATATAATCAAAACATGCCTTAAAGAACACAGTCTAAGTAATAACTTCTGGTCTAAGGAAAGACATACCCAAACATAAAGAGATTACTCTAATGACACTATCTGTGAGATTTCCTCATAGAGTCTCGTTTTGGGTCTGTTCAGTGCGAGCTATACTCTTATAGGTCCACCAACGACTTTAGCTAAGATATCTCCATATCTGTAGCTCATGAGGTCTTTACCTTGTATCCATATACAAGTAGATAAGTCGTACTAGTCTTACCCGAGATCACTGACCCTCAAACTCAGTGTCTCTAGACTAGGAACATATAATTAGGAATAGACATGTGATATCCTTGAATCCTCATGATCGTGATCTCATCACAGATACACAAGAGATACCTGTTCTATTCCAAGGGGTTTATCCAGTTCGTTCATATAATATTAACAATAATATCGAGACACAATATGAAACTGAATAAATAGTGCTTTCATTTATTTGCGACAAACAAAGTTCTACATCTAGTGTCCTTTATTTAATCAAAAGATTGTCTCTAGGACACCCATATACTAACAAATAGTTGGCTATAATCAGTAAGAATTGGTCCCAAGGTACGGAGCCATTGAACTCCTAGGACAATATCTGCACCCTTTAACTCCAAAGCATATAAATCCACGGAAAAAGTGTGAGACTGCATCACAAGTGGTACGTCCTTGCAATATGCTTGACATTGAAGTCTTTCACCATTACTTACTTGTACAGTAAACGTCTCTAAATTCTGCAAAACCAGTCCCAAATAAGTAGCCAGTTTAGGCGTGATAAAATTATGAGTGCTTCCTCCGTCGATTAAAACCTGAACGTTTTTGCCAAAGATCGTTCCCGTTAAACGAAAAGATCGTGGTGAATAGTGGCCAAATAATGCGTTCAAACTGATCTCAGAAAAGGAATGAAAAATATTATCTGTAATTGGAGATTCTGTATGTTCCTCGGCGTCGGGCGGAGGTAGATATCTTCTGTACGGTCAAAATATAGCAAGGTGGCTTTCCCTTTGCATCTGTGGCCAAACACGTATTTTTCATCACAACTGTAACAAAGCCCTTTTTCTCGTTTACGTTGTATTTCATCTGGTGAGAGCCGCTTAATAGGAAGTGATGATGTTGTGGATGCATATTTGGTGGTGTTTGATTGACTGACTGATGTATTTTGTGTGAATGGTGGATGTGGTGTCCATTGTCGTGGAGTGTTGTACCCTGTATCTGTGTGCTGATCTTCATATATTTTTGCCAGTGAGAATGCAACATGGACATCGTGAGGTCGTTGAATTAGTACTTGTCTCCGAATGTGCGGTTTTAGACCAGCCACAAATAGTGCTCTTTTTAGTGTAGGAGAAAGGCCCGGTACTCTGCTGGCTATGACTTCAAAACTAGCTTGGAACTCGCTAACTGTGGTTTGTTGTTGAAGGTTGGCAAGACAAACTGCCGGATCTTCAAACTCCGATGGCCCAAACCGCCTTTGCGCCGCCACCATGAATGCTGGCCAATTGGGAATTAATCTGTCATTAAAAAGTCCTTGGAACCAAGAATTTGCTGGTTTGTCGAGGTTGAAAGATGCAATTAGCACACGTTCCGCCTCGGGTATTTGATAGAATTCAAAATATCGATTAGCATGAAAAATCCAATCAGTTGGATCGCCGTCTGCAAACCTTGGAAAAGTGATTTTCGTTGGTTGTGTGCGATTAAAGCCTGGGTTGGCTTGAGTTTTGTAGGGACCTGAGCCGAGAACCCCAGATCCGTTTGACTGATTTTCGAGAAGTCGATTGATGTCCTGCCTGAGTATCGCAAATTGTTGATTTTGCTGTGTTTGCGATTGCAGCAGTTGTGCTTGCGAGTCGTGTAATGCCAATTGTTGTTGTTCACGTACTAATTCTGCTGCCTGAAGTTGTTTTTCCAGCGTTTCCACGCGCTGATTCATGTCGCTCATGCGTGTGTTCTACGCCGTATGGGAGGGAGATCAGATGAAAGCACCAATGAAGGGGGGATTTATTTAAAGGAGGAGAGAAGAAATATAGATGAGAGGATTTTAAGAAGAAGAATTGAGATCAAAACATTTCATGTCGTTTATTGATCTTTTCCAGGTTTTTATAGCAAAACAAATAACAACCTAATGGCTTTAATGATTGTCAGGTAATCACTAATTGAAGATAATGATAACGACAATTTAAAGATAAGGATAAATTAAAGATTAATCCTATCTATAACTCACTAACAAAATGATAATTGCATGAAATTATTAAATAAAAAATAACAAACTCCTAGCTAATAAAGCATTAAACATAATCTTTGAGATTGGCTGGTGGCTTGGTCATTCGTTTGGGCCTCCCATTAACTGGGTCTGCTACACAAACTCAAGAGCATGAACGAAAAAATGCTAATGCGTGGAGAACTAGTATAACTTTAGATATGTGGAGAGTTGTTTCTTACTAATTTTGAATGTTTGTTAAAAATTATATTATATTACACTGATTGAGAAAATTATATTAGATTTTACTTTTTTTTATTAATATCATTGTATTTCTTTGTTTTTTATTGACTCTTGTAATTTTGAATGTTTGTTAAAAATTCATATGATTTTTTAAATTCTTATAAATTCATATTGTCCTTTCAAATCTTATAAATTAGGGTTTTATAATTCTCATGTTGAAGGAGAATTGAAATCTCATGCTGTAGAGATAAAAAACATGTGGGATCCATGTGTTAGAAAAAATTATATGTAGGATCCATGTCAGTACGAATATCGAAGAGTGTGTAGGAAAATTGTAATTATCATGTTGAATGAGAATTATAAAACCTTATAAATTATATTAAAATCATCTAATATTATGAAATTTTGATCGTAAAAAAGTCTTTTCAAAAAGTCTCTCCAATTTTGAATAGTCTTTTAAAATTTATATTTTTTTTATTTCAAAAAAGTCTTTTAAAATCCCAATTTAATATACCCAAAAATATAAAATGACACACCATTTTTCTATTTATTTATAAAAATTCTCTAAATTAAAAACAGACCAAAGAAATAAAAATAAATAAATAATTTGCACATTAGTGTTTGCTTCGAGGCACGTGAGTGAATGAAAAAAAGATTTGGAAGAACCGCACCGAAATGGTGGATGACGGGAGATTAGTTACGGTACGAAGATACCTTGAATTTATTAAAAAAATAATGGACGGTCGAGATCCTGAGTTGATCTCGAACGTACGGTTGTGCCTGTTCCTGTGCAGCGTTCTTTTCAATTGAAGCCAGTATCGCAGCTGTGTTTCCCTCTCTGGTTTTAGAATACCGATTCAGGGTACCGAAGGAGAAGAAGAAGCCATTGAAATGGCGAGCTATCTGTGGAGAAAATATGCAGATTATTTGTACACAAAGTGGGAGAAAACCTTCCTTTGGGACATGGTTGAACCTTTCAGAAGACCCAAATCATTCACTCCTTTGGTCACTCTCTATGTTACTGCTTTCTACACTGGAGTCATTGGTGCTGCCATCACTGAACAACTCTACAAGGTTTTTTTTTTTTTTGTTATTATTATTATAAAGTTTTCAATTTTTATTGTGGGTTTATTTTTTTTTAATCTGTTTAGTGTTTTTTATTTTTTATTTTATTGTATTTTATATTTTGTTTCTCTCAACTGTGGCACTGATTGGATATCAATAGTTTTAAACATATAATTCTGTGAGGGGTTTTTATTATCTGTATTGTGTGATGGGTTTGAAAGGAGAAATTTGGTGAAACTTTTGTTTTGTGTGCCTAGTGGTAGTTGTTGTTTGGGATTCTATTGGTTATTGATTCCAAATACTATAGCCTTTTCATGACCAGTGTGATGGGGTTGTTTAGAACATTTTGAGTCACTTGTGGGCTGTGGCTGCTCTAATGGGGTTTTCTTGTGATGGGGTTCTTTCTCTTAAGTTGGAACGCCAAAGAAATTTAAATAGAGAAGATTTTGGATATTAGAAAACATGATTTTGTTGGGATTTTTCCAAGTGCTAGTGTTTGCTTGCAGCTAAACACGGCAACTCATTTCAAGGCACAACTCTTTGTCCTTTTTTTTTTTTTTAACTTCCTTATAATAAGTTTGCATTTTGTTTTTGGTTCGTGTTGTTGTTTGTTTCCCAAGGAATTTCAGTTTTTGCAGTTTTCATTTTCCGGCGTCGGTTGCAGTTGTTGGACTTTGGATGCTTTCAATTGAATTGCAGTCACAATTTTCAAACTATTGTTTTGAATGTTTAGTTACTAGGGATCTTGATTCTTGGTTCGGGATTTCGGGATAGTTTTAATAGGGACATCTAAATGATGGGTTTGTTTCAAATTTTCAATTCTTATTCAGTTGTTCAAGTGTTTTCATATTTTCTTTGACTTTCCGCTGCTTGAGATTTTGATGGCTTAAAACAATTATATTACTCTCTATGACATAAGAATTATTTTAGCGACTAGTTCCTGACAATGCCTGTCAATATAATATTTTCTTCCAATTGAATTTGGTGCCTTCTGTGCTTGCTGGTTCTTGGTTACAGCCTCATGGTGTGATCTATTCTGTTGTATGCTTGGAGTTCTGCTTTCAAGAGCTAATTTTATTTTATTTTTTTGTAAATTCTTACAATGGTTTATTCTCTCCTCTAAGAATATTCTGGAAGAATTCCCTAACTAACTAACTCACTCACTCTCTCTTTAATTTGAGCCCATCAATAGTTAGAGAAAAAATTTATCGTCTTTACAAAAAAAGGGGGTAATTAATTGTCAATTTGAAATTTATTACGATTCATTTTTTCTGCTTATGAGTTAAGATACCTCTTTAGATTGCAATTTATTTATGCTCATTTCCCTGGGTTTGGGCCAACCAGTGTACTAGAGTTAGATGGTAAAATCTTCAACCTCATCCTTTGGAGGAAATATTGGATTGACATGTTTCTGGATCAAACACATCAAATTTTGACAGTTGTAATTGCACTGTAGATTCTAAACAACTGATGGAAAATGAGGTTTCAGTTATATGCAGTTTTATTGAATTTACATTTAGGTGTTGAGATTTGAGACTAACCTCCTATACATTTTAGTCTAGACTAACTTCCAAGGCATTTATCTTAGTACTTCCAAGGCATTTATCTTAGTCATATCTGGATGATTTTGGAAATGCAATCCAACTATTTAACACGAAAGAATATAGGATGAGAAGGTCATTCTTGTGCTCATTGATGTGAGTCAAGATGAAAGAATGCATTAACTATGATCAATTAGGATGAGAAGTTCATTTTTGTGATTGCAGATGTTGAGTCAAAATGAAACATGTTACGGAGAAAATTACAATGGAACCTAGCACTTGAAATGTTATACCAGAAGACAGAAGCTAAAGCAATTAGTTGGATTAGTTGAAAGCTATAATTAGGAGTCTGGATTAGTTAGTTTGTTAGTAGGGGCATGGGGCATGCCACACTAGTCCAATTGCATGTATATAAGAGGATATATCCCTCTATTAGGGTTAGTTGTTAACAATCTTGAGATTGGTTGGGAATTTTAGGAAGGGAAGTGCCCCTTATGAAGAGGTTGTCTCTTGCACTTTTTCTTTTTTTTCTATCAATAAAGTCTCTCTTTTTCTCTTTAATCTTGGAATCCCAAGAATCACCTTCACTGGTCTCCCTCATCATTGAACTCTCCAAAGCTCCAATAGTCGCATCCATGGTAGCCTCCTCCAAGATTCAGCAAGTCGGATCAGTTGTTATGACTCTGGTTTGATAGAGACGAGGAACAATACGAAGAAATTTTTTACAGATTGATAGAAAAAGAGAATAAAAGAGACTTTATTGATAGACTTGAATATGAAATAATATGTTGTGTATTAATCTAATACAGAGTTACAATATATAGAGACCCTAATGGGCTTAAGTGAGAAGCCCAGATCTAATCCAGAAAGAATATTTACAGATAGGAAGTAATCTATTCAAATCTATTCTAACACTCCCCCTCAAGCTAGTGCGTATATATCGTGAGCACCAAGTTTGCTACAAATGTATTCAACTCGAGGACCTCTAAGAGTTTTAGTGAAGACATCCGCTAGTTGATCATTAGAGTTGACAAAAGCTGTCTTGATTTCTCCTGACTGAATCCTTTCTCAAATGAAGTGACAATCAATCTCTATATGTTTGGTTCTCTCATGAAATACAGGATTAGAGGATATATGTAGCGCAACTTGATTATCACAAATGAGTGTCATGGGTTTTTCTGTTGACAAAGATGAAGCTCCTGAATCAACTGCTTTAACCAGATTAACTCACATGTAGTAATTGCCATTGCACGATACTCAACTTCTGCACTAGATCGAGCAACAACAGGTTGTTTCTTGCTCTTCCAAGAAATTAAGTT
This sequence comes from Gastrolobium villosum, assembly GCA_032173675.1. NCBI lineage: Eukaryota > Viridiplantae > Streptophyta > Magnoliopsida > Fabales > Fabaceae > Gastrolobium > Gastrolobium villosum. The sequence goes on from JAVKPL010011116.1 coordinate 26,751, forward strand.
TCCTTCAAAGAAGACACAATTGCTAGAAGTAGAGCGCCTGTCTGAGGGTGATCTTGCCCAATCGGCATCTGAATAACCACAAATTTCTGTATTTCCCTGATCCGAATACAACAAACCTTTTCCTGGTGCTCCCTTGATCTATCGGAGGATCCTCATAGCAGCATCCCAATGAGAATCACAAGGGGAATCAAGGAACTGACTAGCTGTACTAACAGTGAAAGAAATGTCCGGCCTAGTCACAGTAAGATAATTGAGCTTCCCAATTAGCCTCCGATAATGACCAAGATCAGATAACGGCTCCCCTTGTCCGGGCAATAACTTGACATTGGGATCCATGGGTGTATCAATTGGTTTACACCCCAACATACCAGTCTCTTCTAGGATATCCAAGGCATACTTCCTTTGACAGATAGAAATGCCCTGTCTAGATTGTGCCACCTCAATTCCCAAGAAGTAACGCAGCTTCCCAAGAGAATAAATACTGTTTTAACTGACGAATTCCAGCTTGATTACTCCTGGTGAGAATGATGTCATCAACATAGACTAACAATTAGTTGCACTTATCAACAGATGTGATCCTATAAAATACATAATGGTCAACTTTACTGCGAATTAAGCCAAACGCCTGAACAGCAAAACTGAAGCGATTGAACCATGCCCGAGGAGACTGCTTGAGACTATATAAGGATTTGTGAGACGACACACCTTCCCAGACTCCCCATAAGCAACAAAACCAGGTGGTTGCTCCATGTAAACTTCTTCTTATAAATCACCATGAAGGTATTTTTGATGTCAAGTTGAAGGAGTGGCCAGTGTCGAACAGCAGCAAGAGCAAGAAATAGGCGAACTGACGCTATCTTAGCGACCGGAGAGAATGTATCGCTATAATCAAGGCCGAAGATTTTAGTAAAACCCTTTGCAACTAGGCGTGCCTTGAGTCGATCAACATGGCTATCAGGTCCAACTTTCACAGTTAAAGCCCAGCGACAACCAACTATAGATTTCTCTGGAGGAGCAGAAACAAGGTCCCAAGTGCCATTGGAATGAAGTGCAGTCATCTCATCAAGCATTGCTTGGCGCCACCCTGGATGGGAAAGTGCTTCACATGTGGTCTTAGGAATAGAAACAGAAGAAAGACTAGAAACAAAGGCGAAATGAGGTGGAGAAAGACGATCATAGCTCTAAAAGGTATAAAGAGTGTAAAGAACCAATTCAACCCAAAAGCTTAAGCTGTTGGGTGAAGCTACATTAATGGTTTTATATATCTCAACACGACCCCTCACACGAGAGCCTACTGGGCTTGAAGGGTGGACAATGCACAGGCCCACCTACTTGTGCGAAGAAAGAAATTCCACTAGAAATAAAGTGGGGGGCGGCGAGGCTCTGATACGAGTAGTATGTCTGCATTTTCTTTGAGCAATGGGAAGAGCCTCTGGTGAAGGAGCCGGAGGGGAAGAATCAACAGTAGTGGCCGATGAGTCAGCAAGAGTCGAGTCGACAGGAAGCATAGTTTTGTGGCGCTGATAGGTGAGAAGTGGGCTGTCCTCAGGTATGGAAGCAATAGGTTGCTCATCTGGAATAGAAGCACCTGCAGCTGGCAAAGACAAGTCAAGAAAAGTAATAGGAAGAACATGATTGTAACGTCTGGCAACTTGCAAGAATCAACGACTGTCCCCACACACTAACACGAGACTTTTCAGCGTGCTTTGTCCTCACTCGCACACTTCCTGGAAAAACTTTCTAGGAGGTCACCCATCCCAGAATTGCTCCAAGTCAAGCACGCTTAACTGTGGAGTTTTTCCGTTCCGGGCTACCGAAAAGTAGATGCGTCTTGTTAGTATAGGTAGTACCAATTAATTTTTATAAGCCATTCCTAACTATACCGTCCTATACCAGCACAGTCTGTGGAATCCCTCTCTTTCGGGTGTTGATTCGATTCATTCATGTACCCCCGTCGCTGGAAGCCTGCCAGGAGCCTCTCCTTGTCCATGCCCTTTCGCACCGGCGATCACTCCCCGCCCTCGTCAGCGCCCGGGATGTTACAATGATCAACCTGTGACAATTGAGATGAGATAGAATTAAAGGGTTGTTGATCAAGAAAAGTGACATCAGAGGAAACAAAGTAATGCTTAAGATCGGGAGAATAACAATGATAACCCTTTTGAAGACAAGAATAACCAAGAAAAATACATTTAAAAGCTTTGGATGTTAACTTGTCCTTACCAGGAGTGAGATCATGAACAAAATAGGTACAACCAAAGACATGTGGGGATAGAGGATAGAGAGGAACATCTGAAGCAATTAATTTTAAGTAATTTCATTATTAAGCACAGATGAAGGCATACGGTTGATGAGAAAACAAGAGGAGGCAAGGACTGCATCGGCCCAAAAGTGAAGAGGAACATGCATGTGAATAAGAAGAATCCGTGCAGTCTCAATGAGGTGTCTATTTTTACATTCAGCTACTCCATTTTGTTGTGGAGTGTGAGGACAAATAGTTGGTGTAAAGTACCCTGTGTGGCTAAGAAATTAGAAAAGTCAACAGAAACATATTCCTTAGCATTATCACTACGTAAAATACGAATAGAAGCACCAAATTGAGTATGAATTTCAGCAGAATCTTTTTGATAAATAGAAAATAACTCAGAACGGTTTTTCATTAAATAAATCCAAGTACAACGTGAAAAATCATCAATAAAGGTAACAAAATACCGAAAACCTAAAACAGACACACTACGACTAGGACCCAAAATATCTGAATGAATAATTGAAAAAGGAGCATCAACTCGTTTATTGACTCAATTAGCAAAGGAGGAGCGTATATGCTTCCCTTGCTGACATGACTGACAATCTAAAGCCTGAAGACCGGATAAAAGAGGAACCATCTTCTGCAATTTTGAAAGACTAGGATGCCCGAGGCGACTGTGGGTGAGTTGTGGAGATTCTGTGAGAGAACAAGCAACTGAAGGACTCGGCACAATCAGGTAGAACAGACCCCGTGACTCACGGCCCACTCCAATCGTCTTCCCCGTACCCGGATCCTGCACAGAAACAGAATGGTTTGAGAAGGTGACAATACATTTAAGAGAGTTGATCAATTTACTAACATATATTAAATTATAAGGGATGTCAGGAATGTAATAGACAGATGTCAAGGTCAATGAGGAGGTTGGACATATTTGTCCAATCCCATGAACAGGGGTCTTAGTGCCATCAACAAGAGTAAAAGAGGGTAAATTATCAGAATATGTAAGGGATGAAAAGAGTTCCTTATTACCACATAGGTGATCAGTAGCTCCTGAGTCAAATATCCAAGGACCAAGGGATGCAAAATGAGAAACACAAGCAACGGGATTACCAGTTTCTGAAGCAGAGGCCTAAGACTGAGGAGAAGCCTTCTTGAGAAGGGTCTGGAGTGCTGCATAGTCTTCAGAGGAGAGAGAGACTGTACCATTTGAAGCAGTATCCGATTGAGCTATATTAGCAGCATGAGAAGGTCGCAAGTGAGGATACTTTGTGTAGCAACGTTCCTCATAATGATCGAGTTGCTGACAATAATGACAATGAGGTCGCTGACCACGTTCTCCTGGGCCACGTCCTCCTTGGCCTCTACCACGAGCACGTCCACCTCCAATGTTCCCGCGAAAGTCAGTACGGGAAACTAGAGCAGTGGAATCAACAACAGCAGACGATGCAGGAGCAGATTTCTTATTAAGATTCAGAAGACACTGATACGTCATTGATAGATCAGGATCCCCACTAGTCAAGATAGTATCTCAGACATTATCATATTCTTCGGGGAGACCAGAAAGTGTGGCAACCATAAAGAAACATTCCACCTGTTTCTGATATGCAGAAGCATCAGTAGGGTAGGGCAACATATCCAAATATGCCTACATCAAAAATCGACTTTTGCCAACATATGTCTCCATTTGAGTGTAAGATGATTTGCGCAGATCCATAAACTGAGACATGATGGAATAGAGCTGCTGAACATCATTAGTGTAGAGGTGTTTTGCTTCCAACTACACTTCAGTGCAAGTTTGAAAAGAATAGAAGATGTCCAAGACGACTGGATCAATAGACTGCCAAAGGATACTCAGAAGGTGGTTGTCAATCCGTTCCCAATCAGATTTTTCCTCCTTAGGAATATCAGTAGATTTAGTCGTGAGATGGTTCCCATGTCCCTGTCCAAAGAACCAAATTCGAACAGAGGTGGCCCAGTTCTTGTAATTAACAGAACCCTTCAACTTTGAAGAGGTAATGGGCCCAACATTGGTGGAGATGATATTAGGAGAACTTTTGATAGGATGAGAGGGAGAATTGACCTCCGAATGAACAGGAGAAGTTGCTGCCATTATATTAAATCATAAGGGTATAAACCGAGTAAATAAGAACGAACCTGATAACAAATCAAGAGGAGGCGCGCACAAAAAGTAAGACCCACAAAGATCCAATCACATATCTGGAAAGGGGAGGAGAGGGCGAGCTTTTCTGTCCAAGAACGGCCAGAAAATTCCACCGGAACAGTGCACACGCGCCGGCAGAAGGTGGCGCGTGAGCACCACGCGCAGAGGAGAAAGACGGCGTGTGACGGCTGCGATGGTGGTCGGACTTCCACAGACCTGGTCGCCGAGAGGTGAGGCTCTTGATCGCGGGTGGTTTGGTTCGAAAACTCGCCGGAAAAGAGGATTCCTAAGCAGTGGGCTTAGGTTTTAAAGCGAGAACGAAGTTTTAAGCGGAAGCGAGGGTCCCCAGAACAAAAGAGCTCTGGTACCAATTTGAATATAAAATAATATGTTGTGTATTAATCTAATACAGAGAGTTACAATATATAGAGACCCTAATGAGATTAAGTGAGAAGCCCAGATCTAATTCAAAAAGAATATTTACAGATAGGAAGTAATCTAATCATATCTATTCTAACAGATAGAAAAACAAAAGTACAAGAGACAAGATTTTCACAAGGGGCACTTCATTTCTTGAAATTCCCAGCCAATCTCAAAATTGTAAAAAACTATCCCTAATAGAGGGGTATATCCCCATATATACATGCAATTGGACTACTGCAACATGCCCCTACAGACTAACTGCTCCTATTAACAAACTAACTAATCCAACTCCTAGTTAAAGCTTTCAACTAATCCAATTGATTTCCTTAGCTTTTGCCTTCCGGTATAATTTTTCAAGTGCTAGGTTCCATTGTATTTTTGTCTGTAACAGAACACATCAACTAAGGCAAACTAATAATCATCAACATAATCCCAAATTATTCATTTCAAATGTTGAAACATGATGATCAAACCCAAGGCAAAATTGAAATCATGCAATGTCTTAACCACTAGACCAACGGTTCCCATATTAACTTAGATCGACATCTAGAATATGATTATAAATATTATATTTTGATGAAAAATATATTAGGAGTATCACCTTACGTTTGGTATGTATTACATGGATTGTTTTATGGTTTCATGCATGATAGGGTTATGTGGATGTGATACAAAACTTTTTCCAGTATGATATTGTTGAAATATGAGAAAAAATGGTTATTTTTGAATTGATACACACTGATTTACACTGATATGAGTATATATACAAGAGTAAATGAGAAAAAATTGATAAGAATGACTCAACAATGAGTCATCAGCCTTATCCTATCTAATCATTAATTAATAGGAAATAAAAGTAGAAAGATTCTAATCCTAATTTCCTACACTCCCTCTCAAGTTGGGAGGTAAATGTCGATCATTCCCAACTTGCTAATTAGGTCTTCAAAGGATGGCTTGTGTAGGCCCTTAGTGAGGATATTTGTAGTCTTCTCTTTGGTAGGAACATACATCATACACACACTTCCATCATCTAATTTTTCTTTGATAAAGTGGCAATCAACCTCCACATGTTTTGTTGTGTCATAGTGAATTGGATTTTGAGCAATACTGAGAGCAACATTATTATCACAATTCACTTTGACAGGTAGGGGAAAAGAGATCTTCAATTTCTCAAGGAGTCTTCTTAACCAAATTCCTTCACAAATACCATGAACTAGAGCCCGAAATTCTGCTTTTGCACTGGTTTCGGGTAACAACTGTTTGTTTCTTACTTCTTATGATCACAAGATTTTCCTAGACATAAGTACAATATCTTGAAGTGGATCTTCGGTCCAATGCAGAACCAGCTCAATCTACATCCGTATATATTTCAATCATCCTCTTGTGACCTCCTTTTAAAGAACAATCCTCGACCATGGGTGTTTTTGAGATACTTGAGGATTCTATAAATTGCACTTAGGTGTTTTTCCTTAGGAGAATGCATGAATTGACTAATCATGCTGACTGCAAATGCAATATCAGCTCAAGTGTAAGATAAGTAGATCAACTTCCCCACCAACTTCTGGTATTGCTCTTTGTCAACTTATCTTCGATTCCCAATTTAATATTGGGTTCAATTGGAGTCTCTGCTGGCTTGCACCCAAGCATTCCTGTCTCTTGTAACAGGTCTAGAATATATTTCTTCTGAGTTAAGGAAATCCCTTCTATCAAGCCAGGTAGTGTGGTTACGAATACTTAACCATACAGGTATCCCTTCTATCAAAAGTCTAAAATAGAGAAATTAGTAGGTGATTTATGGAATCAGGGAATGATTAGACATAGCATCAGTCCTTATGCAAGTCCAGTAGTTCTTGTTAAAAAAAAACGATGGGAGCTGGAGTGTGTGTAGATTATAGAGCCTTAAATAAGTGCACAGTTCCTAATAAATTACCCTTACTTGTAATAGATGGACTGTTAGCTGAATTGGGAAGGTCTGTAATTTTTTCCAAGTTAGACTTAAAATTTGGGTATCACCAGATTCGGATGAAGGAGGAAGATGTGCCCAAAACGAGCTTCAAGACCCATGAAGGCCATTATGAGTATTGGGCATGTCCATTTGGCCTCACCAAATGCTCCGGTTACCTTCCAGGCGCTGATGAATGATGTGTTGCACCCATTCTTCTGGAGAATTTACTGGTTTTTTTTTGGATGATGTACCAATTTACAGCAAAGAAACCAGAGCATGTGGAGCAGCTAAGGAAGGTCTTAGGGGTGATGAGGTAGAATCATCTGGTGTTAAATAGAAAGAAATGTGAATTTGGCCAAACTCAAATAGAATATCTGGGCCACATTATTTCCAGGAATGGGATGATGGTTGATCCCTCAAAAGTCCAGGCTATGTTAGACTGGCCTCCCCCAAGACGAATTAAGGAGCTTAGGGGATTCTTGGGCTTCGCGGGATATTATCAAAAGTTTGTAAAGGATTACGGTAAGGTTGCCAAACCCTTTACCTAGCTGTTGAAGAAGGATAATTTCAAATGGAGTGAGGAAGCACAGCTAGCCTTTGATCAACTGAAAAGATTGATGAGTGAAGTTCCAGTTTTGGCCTTACAGGGACTTCTCCAAGGAGTTTACAGTTTTTATTGATGCGTCTTGAAGGGGAATTGGGGCGGTCCTCATGCAAGTAGACAGGCTAGTGGCATTTATTAGTCAAGGGTTCTCTCATAGAGCAACGGGTAAATTTGTCTATGAGAAGGAGCTTATGGCGATAGTGTTTGCTATACAAAAATGGTGGCAATATCTGATGGGCAGGCATTTTAAGGTGAAAACTGATCAATAGAGCTTGGAATTTTTATCAGAACAATCAATGTTGACTGAGGAACAGAAAAAGTGGACTTTGAAATTGTTGGGATTTGATTTTGAGATTGTGTATCAGCCTGGGAAGGAAAATAAAGTAGTGGATGCTCTCTCACGTATTATGTAAATGACTTTTCTTTTGTTACCCAAACGGAGTGGGGCAGTATGGCTGACTTGGAGAAGGAACTCCAGACAGATCCTAAGTTGAAAGTTGTGGTCCAGGAGTTGATGTTGGATCCACGGTCTCATGGAGGATTTAATCTAGTTGGAGGACGTTTACTTTATCAAGGAAGGGTGGTGCTACCAAAGGAATCCAGATTTATTCCTTTAATACAGAAGGAATATCATGACTCTCACATTGACTAAATACGCCCATTTTGTGGCCATTTGTCATCCTTATTCAGCTAAGGATGTGGCTGGATTCTTTGTTAAAGAGATAGGGAGGCTGCATGGGTTCCCAAATACTATAGTATTGGACAGAGACAGTATTTTTAAGTGGATTCTTGTCTGAGTTGCTGAAATGTGCAGGAACTCAGTTACATTATACTACCCGCAAACAAATGGCCAAACGGAGCAGGTAAACCAGTCTTTGGAGACATATTTGAGATGCTTTTGTAGTCGAAGACCCAAACAGTGGCCAAAATGGCTACGTTGGGTGGAATATTGGTACAATACGACCTCTAAGGAGTCCACGTATGACACTGATGGGCTAGGATTAGTGGGCCCAAGTTAGCAATGCAAAATTAGTTAGTTAGCTAGTTTGTTAGAGAAATTAGTCTAGAATATTCCTAAATAATAGGATATAAGGAGGGGGTGTGGGAGTGTGAGGATTATGCAATGTATTCAGAAGTGGTTAGTGGGGAAATGGGAAACCTCTAGGGAACTCTTGAGCCTAGGTATTTGGTTTGAGGGGAAGTTGAGGCTTTCTTGGTTTATATTTTCTGCAATTTATCCTTGTAAGGAGCTTGTCTCCATTTATATTTTCTGCAATTTCTTTTTAATAATATTAGGTTCCATCAATTGGTATCAAAGCACTACAATCCTGGGAGTGCTCTTTGATCCACAGATCTGAAGAAAAAAAAAATCGATCAACAGATCCAGATCTATACAATGGTTCCAGAATTTTTTGGAGTAGAAGATGGAATTAAAGCTTGGGGATGGTTGCTTGGACTGGAACAACATTTTCAAGCAAACCAAATTCAAGAAACTGATATGTTGAATGAGGCTGTGAAGGGATTGAGAGGTAGTGCTCTCAGCTGGTACAAGCTTTGGAGTGGGCTCAGTTTTCAGGTAAGTTGGCAGAGCTTTGATAGAGCATTCATAGGAAGGTATATACCTGAGATCTTAATAATAGATGAAGTTGAAGTATCGAAAAATTCAGAAAAAAAAAAGATGAAAAAGAAACAACAAACGAAATCAAAGAAACAAAAGTTGAAAAAAAAAAGAAACGAAACAGAAAAAAGAATTGGAGAAGAAAAAGAAGAGCAAGAAAAGAAAGCAGAAAAAAAAGAAGAAGGAAAAAAGGAAGAAACAGAAAAAGAAGAAGAAGAAAAGGTAATAAACGAAGTAGAAGACAAAACAGATCCAAAAATAGAAGAAGATGATGATGTTGCAGAAAAGGAAGAAATTACAAAAGAAGAAAATGCAGAAGAAAGAGCAAATCGAAACTCAAAAAAAGAAGCCAAATATGATGGAGAGGATAGATCGAAAAAATCAGAAGATGAGAAAAAAAGAAACGCAGTAGAAAAAAAAGAACAAAAAAAGAATAAAAACGCAGAAGAAGAAATTGAACAGAAAAAAGAAAATGAAAAGGAAAATACAGCAATAGAAAATGCAGATGCAGATCTGAGCACAATAGAAGAAGAAGCAGAAGCATATCGCAACTCAGAGGAAGGTGGTGGCAGAGTAGAAGAAATCAGTGAAGAAGAAGCAGATCGAAGCCAGGAAGAAGACGATAAAGAGGAACGTCAAGAGGATGAAGAAGACCAGGTGCCGAAGACGAAGACGAAGATGGATTTTGATAAAGGAGAGGGGATAGTTGCAGAAAACAGGGAACACCTTGAGCTGTTGGCGCCACTTAGACACACGATGGAAGAGATGATGCTAACTGTTGTTCTCAGTGGAAGGAAGGAAGAAAATGGAGATGAGGTCTGTCTGCAAGCTTTGACAGATTTGGAAGGCAGGATGCTGATGGCGCAAGGAATCGTGGAGAAGGATGCAGTGTCAGGCACGATGACTCAAACGCTGGATGGAGGAAGTGGATCTAATAATTCTGGGCCTGGACTGAACCTTCAAACACGGGCTGCACCTTTGGGCCGTACTAATTTCAAAGGAGGGAAACTACATGGGGGTACTAAAATTACATTGCGATTTGGGCTTAATGATTTTACACATGGGTCCATTTCAGCAAAGAATAACAGGGGAGTTGGGCCTCACTTATGGCCCAATGAAATAAACCCTTCCAACTCAATAAGAAGAAACAAAGGAGTTGGGCTTCTGTGGTCCAACAAACTAAACCCCACTGTTCATCCACACATATATGCTTCTCAAATAATGGAATTGAAAATGCCACAGTGTTCAAAATGCTTCATACAGTGGGACCCAGGTGGATGTTCAATTATTTCCCCTATCATCTTCTTCACCTTGAGGACAAGGTGAATTTTGAAGGGGGAGTATTGATGGGCTAGGATTAGTGGGCCCAAGTTAGCAATGCAAAATTAGTTAGTTAGCTAGTTTGTTAGAGAAATTAGTCTAGAATATTCCTAAATAATAGGATATAAGGAGGGGGTGTGGGAGTGTGAGGATTATGCAATGTATTCAGAAGTGGTTAGTGGGGAAATGGGAAACCTCTAGGGAACTCTTGAGCCTAGGTATTTGGTTTGAGGGGGAGTTGAGGCTTTCTTGGTTTATATTTTCTGCAATTTATCCTTGTAAGGAGCTTGTCTCCATTTATATTTTCTGCAATTTCTTTTTAATAATATTAGGTTCCATCAGACACCATTCAAAGCACTGTATGGCTGTGATCCACAAGATTTATTGAAGGTAGGACAACACTCCTCAGCAGTAGATGAGGTGACAAGGTTGTTACAAGAGAGAGATGCCATTTTGTGTAAGTTGCACCAAAATCTGACCAAGGCCCATAATAGGATGAAAGGACAAGCTGATCTACATAGGAGGGAGATAGAGTTCAAGGAAGGTATATGGTTTACCTAAAAATCCAGCCTTACAGACTTAAGTCTTTGGCGTGCAATATCAATGAAAAGCTTAGCCCAAGGTACTATGGGCCCTATAAAATTTTAGCAAGGATTGGCGAGGCTGCTTATAAATTGGAATTAGCTTCAGAGTGTTGTGTGCACGCTGTTTTTCATTTTTCCTTGCTGAAACAAGCTGTATCTCCTATTCCACAAGCCCAACCCCTACTTTCAGCCTTATCAGAGGAGTGGGAACTACAAACCGAGCCGGAAGAAATCTTGCAGTGCAGACAGAATTCAATAGGGTAAATTGAGGTGCTGGTCAAGTGGAAATCTCTGCCATCTTTTTAAAACACATGGGAGGATTTTGGCAGTCTCAATAATCAGTTTCCTAACTTCCACCTTGACGACAAGGTGGTTAAATTGGTTTTTGGGGGGGGGGGGGGGGCCACGTAATAAGTTGGGGCAGGTGTACCTAAGGAGGAAGGAGAATAAAAGTAGAGAATCTCAGCTCATAACTAATTTTGCTGAGTCAGCAAGGGAAAAGGGGCAATTCGGTTGAGGAGGTCATGCTGGGTGCAAGGGAGGAGGCTGTTATTAGTGGAGAGTGAGGCAATGGAAGGATCATTCTGGAATCTTATTAATTTGGGATTGGGACTTGGAAAATTGGGAGGTAACCAGAGCCTCTCCTAAAAGCTCTGGGTTGTAGTCATTTTACTATCTTTCTTTGTTACTTGAAATATCATTTACATTTTTGCTTGTTATTTTGAATTGTAAACACTCATAACTACCGTAAACCTTGCTCAAATCTTAAAACAGAGTTGTCATTTGAATTTCCTATTTCCTTGAGTTCTGGTTTAACCGTTACAGATGGCCTCATTTAAAAGTTTGTATGAAATTCTATTCTATGACGGTAGGTTCTGGGTTTAGATTTTGCTTAGGGGATATGAAGTGAAAATAATTCAGCTTCTGTCTGTGTTCTTCCATGCTTGTACCTTATGATTGAGTTTGATACATATTGAAAGACAGGACAACAAGAACAATACCACACTAGTGGTTAAGTCATAGAACAATTTTTTGTTTTGTTTGCTATTTGATGACCAATGAAAAGGACTGAATTTTTTGTGATATCCATGGATAGAATGGAAAATTTATTATAATACCCTGTGAGGTGTATTGTTAATAGAGCTGGGATAATGAAGGGGTAGAGATTATTTTTATTTTTTTTCCTCTTTTTGTACTGCGGACAAAATTTTGTAACTTGATTTAGTGGGTAACAAAAATTTAATGATTTGTGCTGTCCCTTGAGTTATTTTTGTCCCGTACTTAACCTAATTGAACAATCAAAGTCATATTTTTTTTTATGCTGTTCTGTTTCTTAATTTTTAGTAAATCAAATGCGTCCTATATGACAGTTGACTTGGATGATTAAAATATTCTTGTTCTTGCCTCTAATTGTTAATTATTGTTAGTTAATTTTAAAAGGAAAAAATATTTGTTCTTTTAAAGGGCGGTCATTTTAGTTAAAACAAGTGTCCGTTAATGGTACCTAGGCCTAAACCACCTTCCTTCATAGGGGCTTGCAACATACGTGCCAATTAACAAGATGATACCTCCTTGAATCACTTGATTACTGGTTGCCAATTTGCATAATGCAGTAATGATTGTTGTCTTTGGATGAAAATCATTTTTACTGGTGTGGTTTGTGGTTGAGATTTTTAATATTTTCTGCTGCATGTTAGAGTAATGAGAAGAATCTATCTTTGAGCAAACTAATTTATATAATATTGCAATATCACAGGAAAAGTACTGGGAAGAGCACCCTGGGAAAGCTGTGCCTCTCATGAGACCAAAGTTTTATTGGGGTCCGTGGAAGGTTATGAGGGGAAAGGAACCCCCAACTGAGTGAAAAGCTATAGAGGCATGTTCATGCTTTACTTTCAATTCACCTCATGTCGCTGCCATTGTTCATGATTACGGATTGCTTGGTATCAGTGAAAATTTACTGCTGCATACGTATTCTAGTGGGCAAAAAACCCTTTATCATATCAGAGCATGTTGTCTTTTATCATGGCTCAAGACATTGTGTAACTTTGTTCTCAATATTACTCTATTTTCAAGCTTTTGCTGTTCTTCACTATTATTATGATAGGCACTTGATGTACATGAACTTCACTAGGTAATAAGATGTGAATTTATGGGATAATTATTCGGTATTCCTTATGGATTGGTCTCATAGTCCAAGACTATGAGCTGAACTTTAGAGATCTAATCAAGAGGTCATTTTTTGCCTCCTTATAACGAGAACCATGAACTTCATTACAAGTTAGTGGTGCACTACCTCACCACAGCAGCGAGGACACAAATGGTTATGGCTCTTTTCTTTTTCATCCTTAGAGAATATTTTTCATCTATATATTTTTCTCTTTTTCAATTGAAGAGATAAATTATATCTATTATTTTTATGAGTTGTCTTCATCCATTAAAGAGATATATTGTATCTATTACTTTTATAAGTTGTTACTTAAGAGCATCTTTCATGTACTTAACCTATCAAGGAATACACTCACTCGCCTATCAAGGGATAAACTCAATCTTATGCAATCCTCTTGATGTCTTTAGTTTGGTATCCTTTAATAATGACATTGATCTATTATCAATTGTCCGTTAATGGCTGAAAATGTTTGATTGTTTAGAAATGAATTACAAGGCATTCTTCAATTTGAATTTTCTACTATTAAAATTTTATAATTTAATTATACATATTATCTAAATTTATATATTTTGTTTAAATGCTAGATAAGCCCGATCCCCGCATTAGGTAGAGTCATGGACAGGTTGACTCAGACACTTAATAGTTATATCAAAATATTTGTACACGTTCAGATAAACCCTTCCTCTGAAAACCCCAAGATATTGACGAAGGGGAAGGTTATACTTGCTACCTTTGTTTCTTACTATCTCTTACTACTAAATCTTAACAGTACAATTCCTCTGAAAACCCTAAGATATTGATCAAGGGGAAGATTAAATTTACTACCTTTGTTTCTTACTATATCTTATTATTAAATCGTAACCGTTGATTTTCGGCAATCAGTTATAATTTATTGAAATTTAATAATTAAATTAATAAACCGTTGATTTTTGTCAATCAGTTATAATTTATTGGAATTTAATAATTAATTAATAAGTGTGACCCAATAAATTATAACCATTAGATTGACGAAAATCAACTGTTAAGATTTAGTAGTAAAAAAAAGTAGTAAATATAACCTCCACATTGATCAATACTACTTTATATATATGAAAAAAGAAAATGCTATATTGAAGAAAATAATGAATAGAAGCAAAAACTCTATTTTAGTTAAATGTTTAAAAAGTCCGCTTTTATTGTAAATCTAAAAAGTAGGTTTTAAAACATTAAATTCAATCATTATCAATTTGATATATTGATCTTAGTAAAAAGATTGATAGTGATAAAATTAAGCCAAATTACATGAAACCACCTTATAGTTAAGTGCTCTTTCAAAACACCACCCTCCACTTCCAATTCAATCAATCAACCCCTTATGCTTCCAAACACATACAATTAAGCATATTTATTGGATTTAAGACAAAAATACCCCAATTATTATTTCATCATCCATTGTTGCTCTTGCATACTGTTCGGTCCTAGAAAGACCGTATTGCTATACCGTATGGTATGCGCTCAGAGATAGTGTATAATCAGATGTATACTTGGCTAATAGCCGGTGTCCTAATCACTGCGCACAAGCAATAGGCTTCTAGCTAAGGCGTGGGTGTGTGCACAGTGTGGACAGTATTCGTAAATAGGTTGAAAAGTGTGTACCTGGGGTCTTTAGCCTCTTATTTATAGTGGTTACATCTAGGGTTTCTGTAGACTTCCCAGTTGTGGTAGGACTCAGCTTCCTCTCTGTTGAGATAAGGATCCTATCCTTGCTGTTTGATATTGTTAGGATAGCTGTGCATCTATCATTTAGCATATTGTTGAGTGGGTAGTTAGGATATTATAATATCCGGAACAGTTGCCCCCCAGCTCGGTATTACGAAGCTTGGAATGCCGAGATGAAGAAGTCTCATGTCGGCTCCGTCATGAGTCTGATCTTGGTCCTCGAGTGTTGTTTGGTCCGAGCTTCAACTTCGTCGTGTTGCGACCTTCGGATGTGATCTCGCAGCCGAGTTCGATCTGAGCTGCTCTATCAAGACGATTTTGGAGTTTGGAGTTTGTGATTTGATCTTATCATATCCACATGACCTTTCGTTTCATGCCCTTCTATGACGGTTACAACAATCCACGTGTTCTACGTTTATTGGCAGTTCATGCATCGTGCGGAGCGCTACGTCTTGACTGCGTGCAGGTCATGATTTGGTGCATTTAATGTGACTGAGGGCGAAATGTCCATTTTTCCCTCCGTCACTCAACCGTTTGGAGACTCTTGGTCTTCGCGCTTGGTGCATTTCCAGCATCTCTTTAAATATCCATTTTTCAAACCGAAACGAGATTTTTGTTCCTTTTGGGGTTTTTCTTTCTAGCTTCTGGTTTTGGAGGCAATCTTGGCTTTTCTGCGTTGATATTTCCGGTGGAGGTTTTTCGAAGGATTGAGTTTTCCTTCTTCGTTCTTTCTCTCAGTTCCCAGGTACCTCCTCTCCTTCATTTTTATTCAAGCTTGTTCTGCTCTTGTTTGCATTTTCTTTCATTTTGAGTTTAGCATTAGTGCCTCCCATAAGTCTTCGTTCGAGAGTTTTGAGGGAAGTTCTTTGTTCTCATGTGATTTTTGGACTAGAAAATGAGTGTTCATGGTTCATCTTCCGGTCCGACTTCTGGTTGAGATGGAGAGGAGATTAACGAGGAAATGATAAAGGAATAACCTCAAGCCGTCCAGTACTGGTTTTATGGTAAAGAATATACTGAGGAGGAAAAGCTCCAGCAGCTTCTCTGAAGCCAACGAGGAGGTCGCCAGGTTTCCCGAGGTGGACGTGGTAGGAGGGGTATAGGTCGGAGAGGGAGTGAGAGTCATCAATCTCAACTTAATCTTGGTAGGGGTGTTCCTCCTTTGGTCCCTAACCCTTCGACTTCTGGGTTGGGCTCCTCTCCTGACGCAACTCCCTTATCTTATATTTTACTGTCATCTCAGGTGGCCCCGGGTTCGAGGTCTGTTTTAAATCGAATTCCCCCTCTTAGGTTGGGTGATAGCTCCTCAAGTCTTTCTTCATCCGAGATGTGTAAGAACTTGCACCGTTAATTAAGGAAATTAATTAATTAAATGTGAGAATTAGGAAATAATTCCATAATTGACCCTAATAATTATTATGAGGCTCTAATAATTATAGAAAGTGAGTAATAATGCTGAAAGTCGCTTTTCGGACGAAAAGCACATACCGGTTCTGCTACCCGGTATAGATGCGTACCGGTGAAGTATCCCAGAAAATTATAATAAGTGCATGATAATTACTAGATTAATATGTAGGACTTGTAAAACGAGTTTCAGGTCAGAATAATGAGAACCGGTGCCAGAACTGATACTGGCTATGGAAAAGCGCGTACCGGAAAGGTGCTCCAAAAAATAAAATAAAAAAATGACAAATCTTAGAAAAATGAGTAGGTTAAGATTGCAAAGTTTGGGATTAAAATATTTTGCGTAGCTATTAATGCTAATACTGTGTGGTTAAAACGTAAGTGTCTAATGGGCACATGATCCTAGGTCATTTGTGCCATCCTACGTGACTCATATTGTTGGAGCTGCTGCCTCCATCAGCCACCACCTATCCTTCATCCTTCTTTGAGCCAAAGTGATGTCTTTTGCTTGATTTCTTCATACTTTCTCCATGTAAACACTTGTGAGCATCATTGTGAGTGATGTGTGTGTCTCATTTCTGAGTTAGAGGGGCTGTGTGAGGGGTTTGTGGGCTGAGTTGGTGTTCCCTTTGGTGTGAGCCTTTGTTCATGCCATTGGAGGCTTCAAGGAGCAAGCTTTGTGAAGGAAAAACCAAGTCTTGTTTTCATTTTCGTTTTGGGTCAAAGTCAGAACTTTGAAGGTCCATTTGGGAGCTCCATGAGCACTTGAGTTGCTGTTTTGGAACCTTGAGTTAGTCCCCTCACTTGATCATGAGTTTTTGGTGGTTAAAGTTGATATCTTGGCATGTTTAACAAGTTAAACAAGTAACCAACGTGTTAGATAACCTAAATGATATTAAAAATGCATGCTAAGTCGATGGGATAGATGTATCTAGGTGAAAGTAGGAATTTTAAATGGATATTTTCGTTCTACTGTCGTGAAATATTCTGATATGACATCCGGATATGGCATATCCGAATATGATATCCGGATATGGAACGAACCTGTTTTGGTAAAAATCCGATATCTTGAGCTACAGAGCTCCAAATCGAGTTCCGTTTGGACCTATGTGTAGCTAACACATAGGGCTACAACCCTGTAAAATTTCATAGCCATGGGATAAGTGGTTTGATCTCAGTGTTAGTTTAAAGTCGCGTCTTGGTTGCTGGAATGGCAGCAGTCACTTTGCGAAAATCATAACCGGGGTTATACAACTCTGATTGAGACATAAGATATGTCGTTGGAAAGCTTGTGATGTCTATTTAACATATTAAAATATCAGAATTTTTGGTAAAGAATTACAACTGCAGTTTTAATAAAATGGAACCTTGGTAGTGATATCTCGCGAAATGCAGAAACTGCATTCTGTCGCGAAATATCCGGATATGAGCTTGGAGATATTCGAATATGGATATCCCGATATGCCCCCGACATATATCCGGATATTCTGGGTTTTCGAAGAATAGTGAGGTACTGTTCATACAGATTGGAGTTATGGGTTTGTGGACCCTATTTTGATGGAGTTGAACTTCTGTAAATACTTAATTAAGTCAGAATCAAGGGATTAAGGGCTTGTGGCTTGGTGGGAAGCCTTAAGACGTAAAACGTAACAAAGAAACGTAGTCTTTATGTTTATGCTTACGAGCTATGTTATTGATATGATTGCTGGTCTAAATCAGATTGTGATTTCTGCTGTGTTGGACCTTGAGCTATGGGGACTCTTGGCTTGGATTGATTGCTTGCAAGGTAAGCTTTCGTGTCCTCAGTTTAGCCATGTTGTGGTTCCACAATGTCCCATGGGGATATGGTTATATGCATACTATGTTACATGCTTTTGATGTTTTGGAAATGTTGAGTTGTTATATGCAATGTGCTTTTATGATATGCATGTGGGTCCACCTATACGGTAAGCCTGAGTATGTGACGCATACAACATGGTGAGACTGTGGGTGAGGTGCAAGCGATGTTCCTTGTACTACTATGTGGGTAATAGACGTATTCCTGCATTTTCTCTGGCCAGTAGAATAATGATAACACACATGTCATGAATATCTGTTGCACTGCATACTTTTGGAACTTATATTTAAATTACTATTTTTCAAACTTATATTGCACATGTAAGTGAGCTTGGGTTGGAAGATCCTTGAGGACCCCTTGTCTTACTGAGATTTCTTTTTAGAGATCTTACCCCACGTTTGGGGCACGATTTCAGGTTCAGGTAATGCGGGGGTTGAGACCTCCAGCGGCAGGAGGCCGGAGCTTAGCTGATATTGCTGTTTATTGCTGACATGTTTGGATGCTGGATTATGCCTATTGCTTTATGCATTTAGCTTAGTTATTATGTTGAAGTTGTAATACTGTTGTTGGGGCTTTGTTGCCTTATTTGGTGAGCATGGGGATTGTCCATGCCGCATTGATTTGACTATGTCTTAGTTTAGATTCGGGTTGTAATAATGTATCAAGATTATGTCCAGACTACGTGTTGTAGTTCCGTGATTTTAGATACTCACTGTTATTATACTATGAGGTATTTTAGTTAGTTGTCTCTTGCAATATCATACAGGAAATGTTTTATGCAAATGAATTAAGTAATTCAATTTGGTAATGATAATGACGTCATAATTGAACAGAAAAAGATATTTCGCATTTTTAAATTAAGCATGGCTTAATACGATGATATGTTAACAAACCGGGTATACACGGGGCGTTACATTTTATGGTATCAGAGCACTTTCTAGGGAAAAGCCTGTATGTATTGCAATAACTTAGGTAGTGTGTTTGTCTCGTGTGTTCTCTCTGTTAGGTTTTATTAGGATGATGCATATGTTATCACATTGTGTGGGCCTGATCAACTCATAATTTGTGTAACTTGTGCAGAGTCATGGTACAACCTAGGAGGAACCGCGAGAGCACTGAGGGTCAACCCGACCCAGTCCTGACTGCATTGGCTGAGATGCAGACGGCTAGGATAGCCGATCAGGAGGCCACTAGATTGGCCAACCTGGCGATGATGGACGCCGTTCGAGAGGCGAACCGGAAAGCCATAGATGATGTTTTGGAAGCGAATCGACTGGCGTATATGACCATGCTTCGGGTCGTATTGAAGGAGACGAGAATTGGTTGTCATGACGGCCAACATTCTCCGCTGCCACCACCTCCATCCTCACACCTGTGCGGGAGTGGATTTAGAGGGATGCTAGTTGGGAATGAATCCTCATTGCTTGAGTGCATCCCGTGTGGAGAGACTCATAAGGGTACTTGCGGGCAAGGACAAAGAGTATGTTTCAGATGTGGCCAGCCAGGCCATCTTATCAAAAGGTGCGCTTCCAAAGCAGAGCGAGATGTAGGAATACATAGTGTTTCAGTTTGTCCCGTAGAGAAGATAGCTGGATCTACATCTAAGGACTTCGAGAAAATTTGTGTAAACCACAATGCAAGGAAAATTAAAGAATCTGAGGCTAAGAGAAACAGTGGTCCCATCTCCTGGAGGGACAGGAAGTTTGGGGGCAGAGGTAAAGGGAAGCAGCTTCAAGTCAAGCAACTGTGTAACAAATTCAAGAGGTCTATTTCCCTGGTAGACAACTTTACTATGACCCTGACTACAGAATATAGATCTAGCCAATCAACATCATGATCGCTGATCTGAAATTCCACATAAACTTAAAGTAAAAGAGAAAGAAAAATACAAGAACTGGACGACGAACACGAAGAACGACTTCCTCTCCTCTCCGAGCCAGATCTACTTTAGGTCTTTTTTCAGTATCACTCCATAAGGTTGAGTCTCTTATTTATAAGAGACTTTGACCTAATTCTTCAAATTCAAATCTTCAATCCTTCGCGCCTCCCACGCTGACAGCGCCATTCCCGCGCTGTGGGCGTGGGAGCCTCTGCCAATTTTTGTTCCCCCGCGCTGTGAGCGCTGGCCTCACGCTCTCAGCGCGGGGGTTTCTGTCCAATTTATGCTTCCCACGCTGTGAGCGCCATTCCCACGCTGGCAGCGTGGGCTTTTAGTTTTTCTTTGTCCTTTTTGACTTCATTTTATGCATTTTTCCTGTGAAATCAATACAAAATCAGTGTAACACCTGATATTCAGATATTGGACAATTTTAACAGTTATTCTGCCTTTCTTGCATCAGATTGAGTCACATTCTTCTCCTTTTTGTCTTGTAATTCCTTATATGCTGATCGCATATCAAATAATTCCCAGATTTGAACTTTGTTGTCCCCAGCAATGTACAAGACTCAATCCAGGAAACAATCAATTAACCCAACATAACATCGTACAGCCAATCAATAGATCACTATACTAAGCATGACTGAATCAATGCAAAGAACTTTTAACAATGCCTTTTATGAAAAGATCAGAATCTAGTTTGAACACCCCTCACCAAGATAATCATATAACGCTCAATACTCAAGTGTTTGGGGGAGTAACAATCACTCAATCCATCACAGCAATAACATTACCATAAGCTTGATCATATTCTCAAGTTCCTAAAGATGAGGAACATTAACACATGCATAATTGATCAAAAGGACTTCACAGGTTGTAACTTGGCCGGGCTAAAAGGTAGGAATTTATGGATAGTAGCTCAAGCAACAATGAGATTGAAAAACTGATATTATTTCAATTTTTTTTTACACCTTCAACTCATTTGTTTCACTCTACTAACATTCCCACAGAATTTCGGGAATCAATTCCTTTTAGCCACATTTTCTTTACATTCACCCCCTTTCCTTTTTCTTTTGCTTTTACCTTTTTCTCCTTTTATTTTAAGGGCACACTTCCTTTGCCTTTCTTTTCATTGATCTCTGTGGAGCTTACCTCAATTTCTTTGTTTTCATTCCAAAGCATCAGTGATTCAATCTCAATTAAGGTAAGACAATAGGAATATGGCTAAGCATTAATCAGCAGGAATTATGAACAAAAAGGTTCAGGCTCAAAGGGGGTTAGCAATGGAAAAATTCATCTGGGTGTATTATTTGGCCATGGCTAACAGAATAAAATTTTGCCTTAATCATTTCAATCAGTGCATGCATCCCAGAGAAACAGAGCAAGTTCTAAAATGCTATCATAGTGAAGTCTCTCAGAATAAAACAAGTGTTTAAGCACAAAAATTCACCAGCTATGATGTCAGACTAGACTCCCAAAAGAATCATTAGGCATTATTAATCATTCAAGCATAAAATTCAGACACACAAGCTGAAATTTGCCTATACGATATCATGCCAGAAGTTTATGCACTGTATTCCAAGAATTCAATCAAGCACATTTACCAGATAAGCACATTTAAACCTGAGAATTGTTGTTGTTTTTTTTTTCACAACAAGACGTCTTTTCCATGGTGCAGTTCCGCAGTAGTTACCAATCTCGCATTCAGCATGCTATGCAACAATTCCCAGATTTAGAATGTTGTTGTCCTCAGCAACAAACTATTCTAGATGATAGCTAATTCTGCCAGATGGAACACACATATACTTGTTAATTTTCAAAACAGAATAATCATGAAAACTGAACCAAGGTCAAATTGCAGCAATATCATCAACACTGTTTTCAAAATGTAAAAATAATTGGCTCCAAGAAACTAGCAATGTGCAGTGGGTGATAGTGAAAAATAAATTTTAAATATCATCCATGACATCATCAGCTTCCAGGTCCGCAAGCACATCATCATCATCAGCAGTGGAAGGCATAGATGGACCATCCTGTGAAGTGGGTGGAAATTGGGCCATCAATCCAGCTGTGTCAATTCCTCTGTCCAGGCAAAGTCGCTCCAACATACTCATCATATAATTGCTTTGAACCATCAATTGCTGCTGACGATGGTCAAGAGTTTGAAGCAACAGAGAGTCAGCAGACGGAGGTGTAGAGGAGACTGGGGGAGGTGGTGGAACAGCACCGCCAGATGCTTTCCAGATAGCTTGCCTTCTGGATTCCTTCTGCATATCATTGTAGTGGTTCTGGGTCAGATCTTTTTTTATTTTCACATCTCTTGGCTCATCCTCAGGTATTTCCACTCCTGCTTGGATACAGAGTTGCTCAATGAGTGAGCAATGAGCCAAACTAAAGTCTGATCTTCCTTGAGTAATGATGTGGACTATCCTATCAGACAGAATAGCCCCAATGTGAAGATTATGGTCCCCCAGTAGAGTATATAGCAGCATTGCTCTTTCCACATTGACATCACTCAAATTAGTGGAAGCTATGATTGTGGAATTAATGAAGGAATGCCAGAAAATTGCCTCCTCATTGAGGTCCAGCCGATCTAGTTTCTCAGGTACATTTGGCTGACCATGTTTGGATTTCCAGGTAGAGTGAGGTTGAGTGATACCCTCACGGATTGTTGCAGCTAAAGCAGGCATCTCTTCCCTATACACTCCTTCAACAGGTTGCATCCTGTTGAATGTGTCCGTAAAACAACAGGACTGTGTAGCTTCCCAAGAGGTGTGCAGGAACCTCTCTATCTGGAATGGTGTGAAGGAGACCTCTCTCCCCCTTACCCAACTCTTCCTTGTTCTGTCTACAGTGTCCTTATCAGCATTTGCACAAAATTCTCGCAAAATTGTACTGCAGCTTGCTCTCGGGAACTGAACCAGTTTGTTCCACCCTCTCCTCTGGATTGTCATGCTTACCGGACAGTCGTCCGCCAGAAAACTACTGATTCTTCTTTCTTGAATTATTTTCTTTTTTAAGAACCAGTTGTTATACCGGTCCTGTGCTTCTGGAGTTAGGAACCGGTTGCCATCAAAATCGACCAGAGCAGGGGCTCTAGGCCTTTTCGTGCCAGATGCACCAGCAGTCTTTTTGGCGATCTTCTTTCCCTGCACTCAGAAAAGTCCAACACAATAGAACACAGTACAAGTTTAATTATCAAGCATGGAAACAACCCAATTCCCAGATTTATCAGTTGGTGCAGCCTAAATATCTTATGCCAATAAGTTATCATGGTGTAAATCAAAGTCATGTGAGATCAAATTTCCATGAACCAACAACTTAGCAATCTCATCATGGCAATGGGTGTGCAAGTCATTTACATTCAATGGATTTTAATAAAGTAATGATCTTGCAAGTAAACCATGCATATCCTCCACAATTTTTGTGAAACATGTAATCCATTTATCCATAGATGCACATTTTATGACCTTTCATGAATCATGCATTAGGGAATTTAAAACAATCAATTTATCAAACACCTAGCATGCATGAGCAAAACCCAACCAATTCACACACTTAGATATCATCATCAATCAACCTACCATTGTAGAATGGCTACCTCAATCACACATTGCAATAGAAAAATAAAATCTTTAAACTTACCTTGTCTCTAGCCATTGTTGAGAAAAATACACAACCTTGAGCTTTTAGAACCAAATCAGCACCTTCAACCCACACGGTTGAGAGAGATGGAAAATGTAAGAAAGGAAGAAATATGGTGGTAGGGATGGTTTTGTGGTGGAGGAAGAAGAAGGTTGATGGTGAGTGAAGTGTGTGTGAGAAGAAAAGAAAGAAAATTTTGAGGGGGAGAGGGAAATGACGGTGCGGCTGGTGAGGAGAGTTGTGGGGAAAAATTAGGGTTGGCCCTTTTTTTAAAAAAAACTGCTGCGATTCCCGCGCTCGCAGCGTGGGTTTCACGCTGGGAGCGCGGTCACCACTGCCCCCTTTTTTTTTCTATGGCGCTCTGAGCGCCATACCCACGCTACACGCTACAGCGCGGGCGCGGGTGGGAATCACTGCCTATTTTGCTTTGTGGCGCTGATAGTGCGGTGTCCACGCTATCAGCGCGGGACTGTCTGCCTTTTTTTTGCTCCACGCTGCTAGCGTGAGAACCACGCTATTAGCGTGGACTTAGCAATCTTTTTTTTTTACTTTTAAAACTAAAAGCAAACATCTAAACTAAGAAACCTTCCACTGGGTTGCCTCCCAGCAAGCGCTTGTTTAACGTCACGAGCCTGACTGGAACCTTGAGTATTCAGGTGAAGTTAAAGGGACAGAAATTGTGTCCCTATTCACAGGTTCTCCATAGTAGAATTTCAAACGATTCCCATTTACCTTAAAGGGTCTCTCAGCATCAAGAGGAGAGATCTCAATGGTACCATATGGGAATACATTTGTCACCACAAAAGGACCAGACCAACGAGATTTAAGTTTACCTGGAAACAAACTCAGTCGAGAGTTGTACAATAATACCTGTTGACCTGGTGCAAACTCTTTGGGCTTGATCTTGCTATCATGCCACAACATAGTCTTCTCTTTATAAATCTGTGCACTTTCATATGCAGTCCTTCTGAACTCATCAAGCTCATTCAACTGAAGTATCCTCTTCTTTTGAGCTCTTGATGGTTCAAAATTTAAAAACCTTGTAGCCCACAAGGCTTTATGTTCTAACTCCACTGGCAAATGACAAGGTTTTCCATACACCAATTGATAAGGTGACATGCCAATAGGAGTTTTGAACGCAGTTCTGTATACCCAGAGTGCATCATCAAGCTTCTTAGCCCAATCCTTCCTAGAAATTCCTACTGTCTTTTCTAGGATTCTTTTTATCTCCCTGTTGGAGATTTTAACTTGCCCACTAGTCTGAGGATGATATGGTGTGGCTATTCTGTGTCTCACCCCATATTTAACTAGCAAGCTTTCAAAATGTTTATTACAAAAGTGGGTACCTCCATCACTGATAATAGCCCGAGGTACTCTAAACCTTGTAAAAATATTTTTTCTCAGAAAAGTGACAACCACTTTAGCATCGCTGGTGGGAAGAGCAACAACTTCCACCCACTTGGAAACACAATCCACAGCAACAAGGATATACTGGTTGGAATAAGATGATGGAAATGGCCCCATGAAGTCAATGCCCCATACATCAAACAGCTCTACCTCTAATATATTATTCAGAGGCATCTCATTCTTGCGTGAAATATTACCTGTTCTCTGACACTTATCACATTTTTCCATACAATCCCTCGCATATTTGAAGAGTGTCGGCCAATAGTAACCGCTTTGCAAGACTTTCTGAGCGGTTCGATTACCTCCAAAGTGGCCTCCATAATTGGAAGAATGACAATGCCACAAGATTTGACTCATCTCAAACTCAGGGACACATCTGTGAATGATCCCATCAGCACATTGAAAATAGAGATGCGGATCCTCCCAGAAATATCGCTTTACATCTCGCAAAAATTTCTTTTGTTGTTTCCTCGTAAGGTTAGGAGGCAACTCCCTCACAACTTTGTAATTGGCGAAATCTGCGAAACACGGAGGAACAAAGACTGCCATTACCTTTTCATCAGGAAAATAGTTATTGATTTCTTTTTCCGGACTATCTTGTAACTCTTTTACCTGAATACGGGAGAGATGATCAGCCACTTTGTTCTCTACTCCAATTTTGTCTCGGATCTCCAAATCAAACTCTTGAAAGAGTAGCATCCACCTCAGCAGTCGTGGTTTAGCATCCTGCTTAGTCATCAAAAACTTAATAGCAGAATGGTCAGTGAAAATAATGATTTTAGATCCTAACAAGTAAGGTCTAAATTTGTCCAGTGCATAAACCACATCTAATATTTCTTTCTCAGTTGTTGCATAATTAACCTGAGCATCATTCAAAACTTTACTAGCATAGTAAATGACATGTAACAATTTTTCCTTACGCTGACCAAGGACTGCACCAATTGCATAAGTACTGGCGTCACACATGAGTTCAAACGGAAGGTTCCAATCAGGAGCTGTAAGCACAGGAGATGTAGTAAGCTTCTCTTTTAACAAATGGAATGCCTTTGAACATGCATCATCAAACACAAACTCGGAGTCTTTCATCAAGAGTTGGCTCAATGGTTTAGCAATCTTGGAGAAATCCTTGATGAACCGCCTGTAAAAACCTGCATGTCCTAGGAAACTCCTAACAGCATTTACATTCACGGGAATAGGAAGTTGTTCAATTAACATCAATTTTGCTTTATCAACTTCAATCCCAGCATTAGAGATTTTATGTCCCAGTACTATACCTTCATTTACCATAAAATGGCACTTTTCCCAATTCAGAACAAGGTTAGTCTCATTACATCTCTTTAAAACTCTAGACAAATTATTCAAACAAGAATCAAAGCTTGAACTAAAAACAGAGAAGTCATCCATAAATACCTCTAAACATTTCTCTACCATATCAGAAAAGATAGAGAGCATACACTTTTGGAAAGTGGCAGGTGCATTGCAGAGGCCGAACGGTATTCTTCTGTATGCGAAGACTCCAAATGGACAAGTGAAAGCTGTCTTTTCCTGGTCTTCAGGAGCTACAGGTATTTGGTTGTAGCCTGAATAACCATCCAAGAAGCAATAATAAGAGTGGTCTGCCAGTCTCTCCAGCATTTGATCAATAAAAGGTAGTGGAAAATGATCTTTTCGAGTAGCTGTGTTCAACCTTCGGTAGTCTACACACATTCTCCAACCTGTCATAGTTCTGGTTGGGATCAACTCTTGCTATGCATTTGTAACTACTGTCACACCACCCTTCTTTGGTACTATTTGAACTGGGCTTACCCAAGCAGCATCAGAAATTGGGTAAATCATTCCTGCATCAAGAAGCTTTGCATCTTCCTTTCTCACCGCCTCCTTCATAATGTGAACACTTCCTGTTAAGTTCCCGGAATCTGTTCCATGTTGCACAAAGTGATTCTCCTTCCAGCTGGCGAAAATTTGTGATCTCATTCACCAGCTGATTATATTTCTCCATGGAAAAGAAATGAGCAAAGAATTTGCTGGACAAATCTTCCCATGTAAGGATGCTATTTGTGGGCTGCCTTTCAATCCATCGCTGCGCTTTTCCTTTAACAGCAAAAGGAAATAATCGGAGCCTGATAGCATCGGTAGATACTCCGTTGTGCTTAGTTGTATCACAGACCATCAAAAATCGGTCTATGAATTCATGAGGATCCTCATCATCAGCACCAGAAAATTGAACCCTCTCCACCAAAGAAATCAATGATGGCTTCAACTCAAAGTTGTTGGCCTCCACATTTGGTCTCACTATGCTTGAGTTGGCTCTGTTGAATACTGGAGTCAGAATCGTATTCAACAGTCTTGGAGGTTGATTGTTTGCATTTCCTCCTCTACCATGACCAGCATTGTTGTTTTCTGCCATCTCTTGAGTTGGTTGTAAAGGTATGTCCTTAGAATCTTCCCAAATGATCTGTCTAGCATCCTTCCTTAGTTGCTTTTCGGTCCTTGCAATTTCAGAATCAATTACAAAGTCCTTAGGCGGAAGTCTGCTTCGCATAAAACTCAGGAAATATTATTAGTAGCACCTGAACAAAACAAAACAAGATAAAAGAATAAAAATAAAAAAAATAAGAATCCAATCTCAAGAATCAATGGTTACTTGTAATATTGAATTTTCAATCCCCGGCAACGGCGCCAAAAACTTGTTGCGAACTCGGCAAGTATACCGATCGTTCCAAGTAATAAAGTAGTAAGTAAGATCGTCTCCACAGGGATTGTAAAACAACTACTACGATAACCAGTCCTCTTAAGTTGGATGAATCGATTGTTGTTGACAAATATTGTACTTTAAATTAAATGATAAGAAAAGTAAAAGACTTGTTTTTAGATTTTTGTTAAAAGGAATAAAATAAGAACGTAAATGAATGTTTTTGTAAAAGATATGAGAAAACACTGCAGCCAGGGTACATTCACCAAATGATCCCAATTTTTACTCTGGATTGATTCGCAATATTCATTGAAATTAATAACTCGGACAAATTATCATCTTAAGAATAATTAGTTAGATCCCAAACCCTTGGTGATCTAACCCTTTAATTCAATTGGAACCCTAATCCCTTAGTAATCCCGCATGAAATTAAGCATTACGCAGATAAATCCAACGACTGCGATTTATACAAGTCTATCCCTAGAACATGCATAAATTGTCATCTTTATCTCCTTTCAGAATCAGAACTCCAACATTCCTATTGCAAACCCTAATCACCAGAATATCATCCCCTATTTGGTTGATCAGATCTAACAGAAATAACATCAATACGCACAAGATAAAGATGAAGTATATTAAAATCAACACAAAGAGTGATTCAATCCTTCGTACCAATTGTTCACAAAGGGATCATGACCCTGACTACAGTAAATAGATCTAGCCAATCAACATCATGATCGCTGATATGAGATTCAATATAAACTTAAAATAAAAGAGAAAGAAAAATACAAGATCGGAACGACGAACACGAAGAACGAATTCCTCTCTTCTCCAAGCCGGATCTGCCTCAGGGTTTCTGTGTGTGTTTCTTCCTCAAGGTTGAGTCTCTTATTTATAAGAGACTTTGACCTAATTCTTCAAATTCAAATTTCCAATTTTTCGCGCCTCCCACGCTGGCAGCGTGGTTCCCGCGCTGTGGGCGTGGGAGCCTCTGCCATTTTTCCTTCCCTCGCGCTGCAAGCGCAGTCCTCATGCTCTCAGCGCGGGGGCTTTTGTCCAATTTGTGCATTTTTCCTGTGAAATCAATACAAAATCAGTATAACACCTGATATTCAGATATTGGACAAATTTAACAGTTATTTTGCCTTTCTTGCATCAGATTGAGTCACATTCTTCCTCTTTTTGTCTTAAAATTCCTCATATGCTCATCGCATATCAGTCTACATCTAATGTCCTTTATTTAATCAAAAGATTGTCTCTAGGACATCCATATACTAACAAGGTGCTCCTTTTTGGTTTGGGTTAGTGTGGAGAAGGTCAACTCTCATTGGGGTTGGTTTACGGTGCAGGCACTAATATGATAGCAGTGATGCACCTTCTGCGCTTGGCGGTGTCAGCATGCGGCAAAGAGCAGTTGCTTCTAATGGTAACTAGGGTGGCATTTTTAGGGGTTATGGTCCCGAGATGAGACACTTTGGTGTCTCATCTGGGGAGCATCGTCGCCTTGGGGGCGGGGGAGCTGAGGGTCATTAAGGCTGACATGGACCAGAGATTTGGGCTTGAGCCTTTAGGCCACTAAGACATTGGGCCATCCGGAACAGGAGCCCCCCAACTTGGTAGCGAGCGTAGGTCGGTGCCAAGATGAATGGTCTTAGGCGGTACTATCTGGCCGACAATCTGAGCGGTTGGCGGGTTTGAGGAAGCGATGTTTGGTGGTCAGTCAAGAGTTTTGGCGGGTCACTTGGCTCATGGGGGATTTTCTAGGTTGTCCACCTGTCTCTAACAGAAAAATAGCTTTTCAGTTTTCGAAGGACAACAATGATGGGTGCCTCCATCATTGCTATTAACTGCAGGCACTCAAACGTCATGAAGAGCAGCGCATTAATGCGACGTGAGATGTGTCTTTTCCCTATGTAATTACTAAAATGCCCATAATCATAGCCGTTTATCGCCTGACGATTTCTTTATCTCACGGCCAGCGTTGTGGGGTGATACACGTGTACGCCATTCTTGCCCTTTTGGCCCTATATAAGGGGTTTCCCCTTCGATGGAACCTTCTTCACTCGTTCTTGATTCCTTGCACATTTGTCTTCTTCCTTCTGGTTTTCTTTCTTCTTTGTGAGTGGTTGCGTTGGTTCTCTTTCCTCTCTTTTTCCTGCCTCTGCAGTCTTCATTACCTCACGTATAATGTTTCTGGCTTATAACTTCTTATTACTTACTTTCCTTTGGCTTTGTTTCTGTTCTCCTTTTTCTCGTAATGGTTGAGTTGAAGGACTCAACTGGTTTAGTCTTGCCTGCACTGGGAGTAGTTGTTAAAGAGGAGGAGTTCGATGAATCTTTTGATGAAGCATGTGAAGTGGGACCGGCTATGCGAGCATTTCTCGCTGGTCGTGGTGGAGGGGGTAGTAAATCTGAGGAAGGTATGTAGTAGTGTTCCCCAACACCACTCTTTTATTCCCGGGGTCGAGTCATTACCCCATGGAAGGGTACCAGAGCTTCTGGGTTTCAGTGAGGAGGAGATCCAAAGTCTCTTGCTCGAGAGGGATTTAGGTCCTGTGGTTCCTTATCCCGATTAGGCTTCCAGTTCTGGTCTCCATGGTGGACGTAAGGCTGTAATTGGTGGGAGAACTCCTAGATCTGGTGAGCAGCGGTTTGTCAGATCTAGAAGGCGATGGATTGATGAGTCTGGTAGTAGCGTTAGGCCTCGTCCTTCGCGGAGGGGGCCTTCCAGGTCTTCTTATCGCTCTTATAGTCAAAGAGTTGGTTCACGTCGTCATGCTTCATGACGTTCCGCTTTTGCAGTGGGGCGACTTATTCGGCCCTTATCTTCTATTAACCGTGAACCTCAGAACCGTCTTCTGGAACTTTACCAGCCTCGTCCCTTACAGATAATCCGTCGAACCTCCTATCGCCTTATGCACGTCTTGTGGTCATATTCCTTAAATTTCCCAGTCCTTCCACCGCCGTAAATATGATGAATCCACCAACAACCGATTAGGTAGATACCATCCAGAGGACGCTCAACTCGTAAGGTATGGCGTGTCGGATGCCATTTATGAAGATTTGGGGCTTTATAAGGTACCGTCTGCGTGATGGCCTTCTTCTTTAAGCTATTCAGACTTCTATTCATCTAGCTCTTTAGAAACCTCCGACTCTTCTGGTAAGTTCCCTCGTTCTTGAGTTGTTTTTGATTCAGTTATTGGTGAGGGGATGCTGGTGATTCGGGGAGTAGGAGTTGGGTGGCATGGAGGTTCGGGGTTTCATGAATTGTTGACCTTCTTGACGTCGGTTGAAGTGTCTGACATTTGACTGTGCGTTTGTCGCTCCCAGGTTTGATTTTGGGTAATCCCCTAACTTATGGCGGTTGTGCAAACTCAAGAACGCTTTTTGACGAGGAATTAGGTAGACCCGATGGTGGTATCCCCTTCTTCTTGTTATACTAGTACGAATATTTTGGACGAGGCTTACCATTCTGAAGGCAATTTTGATTTTACCGAAAATGGTGAAAACGAGATGAAATGGAAAAGCGTTGTGGTTAGAGATGTTGATCGAGTCTACGACAAGCCACGTCGTAAGTCGGTTTCACAATGGTATTTTATGGTGTACAAAACTCACTTTACCGATCAGAAAGTTAGGTTTCCTTTATTTGAGTTTGAGATGGGGGTGTTAGCCCATCTACGAGTTGTACCTTCTCAACTGCACCCTAATGCTTGGGCGTTCATTTGAGTGTTTGAGAAGATATGCCGATATTTTGAATGGGTGTGTGATGTGCCTTTGGCAGATGTAGTTTTCCAAGCTGACAATGATGAGAATTAAGTCATAAAAGAGCACTTATTATACAGATTTGCTGATTATATTGACTTTTCTATCTCAATGACATTTCTCACCTATTTGTTATAACTATATAGGGAGAAAAGGTGGAAATTAAGAAAACCTTGGTGATGTGACTCCACACGGTAGAAGTTCCATGTTGTATCAACTATGCTGGGCCGAATTTCAGAGAAGTGGCGCAACTTGGCGTCACTCTGGCGCAAGTTGGCGCCACTCTTCAGGGCCAACATCCAGAGAGTTGGCGCGGTCCAGCGCCATAGTGGTGCGGACCCGCGCCATAGTGGTGCGTACCCGCGCCATAGTGGTGCGGACCCACGCCATAGTGGCGCGAATCCGCGCCAGTTTACTAATTTCACAGCCCGTGTTCTCAAAAGGGCATTTTTGGAAGAAGGAAATGAGGCGTATAAATAGGATGCTTTACACTGAATTAGGGATGCTAATTTCTTTAAAAACAGCCGTCGTGCTCAGAGGGAGAGTCTTGTGCAAATTCCATTCATCTTGTTCTTCATTTATTCAATTTTCAGTTTATGTTGAATATTGAGATTTTAGCCATGATAATGGTTGGCTAGTTCTGTTTATTGTAGTTAGGGTCACAAACCCTATGTGAACCCTTGTTACAAAGGATTGGTTTATAATTATTCATTTTTATAATTATCTTTATCTCTACCCTGAGCGTAATTCCTGTCTTCTTTGTTAGAACTGATCAATCTAATAGTTGATGATAGTTTGAGGGTTAGAACCCTAGATAGGAATATTGAGGTTTTAATCTTGAAAGGGGGTAGGATAACAATTTATATGCATGCTAGGAATATATGTATATTTGATTGCAGATGCTTAAATTATTGGGTTCATTGCTTAATGCCATGAGGAACATTGCAAGGAATTGGGGTTCCAATTGGGGTTAAAGGGTTAATCTTGCAAGGAATTGCAGGTTAACTACTGAATATTTTAGATAATAATTTATCTGAGTAATTATATAAATGAGTATTGTAAATCAATCCAGAGTAAGAAGCGGGAATCATTTGGTGAGTGCACCTATTTGTATGCTGACTGGGGGTGAAAACCATCCTGTACTTGTAAGTTGGCTGGGGGTGAGAACCGTCCCAGTCCAACGTTTGGCGACGGTGAAAACCGTCCCATACTTGTAAGTGAGCTAGGGGTGAGAATCGTCCCAGTCCAATGTTTGGCGGGGGTGAAAACCGTCCCAGTCCAACGTTACTGTCCCGTACTTGTAAGTTGGCTGGGGTGAGAACCGTCCCAGTCCGACGTTTGGCGGGGGTGAGGACCGTCTCGTACTTGTAAGTTGGCTGGGGGTGAGAACCATCCCAGACCGACGTTTGGTAGGGGTGAAAACCATCCCGTACTTGTAAGTGAGCTGGGGGATGAGAACCGTCCCAGTCCGACGTTTGGCGGGGGTGAAAACCGTCCCGTACTTGTAAGTTGGCTAGGGGTAAGAACTGTTCCAGTCCAACGTTTGGTGGGGGTGAAAATTGTCCCATACTTGTAATTACGGAAATCGCAAGAGATTGAAGATTGGAAACAACATGATACTATTGATTAAAAATGTGGCCCGCCTCTTTAAAAACCTTCCCAAGCAAAACCCATTGGGACAGAAGCTTGGGAAGGAAAAGAGTGCAGTATATAGGTTACATTGTGCTTCAGCTATAATATCTTCTGAGCTTGTCAGCGTTTCACGCCCTAGGGATGGCTTTCCCCTCCAAAGTTTCTAAGGTATAAGCTCCTTCTCCTAGTTTGTTGGCTATTCGATAGGGCCCTTCCCAATTTGGGGTGATCTTACCTTCACGGGCGTTCTTGTTTCCAATGTCTGCTCATCTGAGGACCAGATCTTTTTCTTCAAACATCCTCACGATTAGTCTTTTGTAGTACCGAGTGGCTGACTTTTCCTTGGATTGGCGCTCAGATTGCACTGCTTGTTCTTGGAGCTCATCTAGGAGATCTAGTGCTTCGTTGAGTTTCTGACTATTGGTCACCTCGGTCACGTGGTCTTTCCTCCAGGAAGGTTCGCCGATTTCGACAAGAATCATGGCCTTCGTGCCGTATATTAACCGGAAAGGGGTTTCTTTGGTACTAGAGTGGGCGGTTGTCCGATAGCCCCACAGGACATTCTCGAGATTTTCTGCCCACGCCCCTTTATGTGACTCTAGTTTTTTCTTAATCCCTTTGGCTAGCATTTTGTTGGCCGATTCCACCAGTCCGTTGGACTGGGGGTGTTCAACGGCGGCGAAGTGGTGTTGGATTTGCAAATCCTTCATTAACTCCCGGAATTCGGCGTCTGT
Organism: Gastrolobium villosum; assembly: GCA_032173675.1. Lineage (NCBI taxonomy): Eukaryota > Viridiplantae > Streptophyta > Magnoliopsida > Fabales > Fabaceae > Gastrolobium > Gastrolobium villosum. Next base: position 60,511 of record JAVKPL010011116.1, read on the forward strand.
AAATTGGGTTACGTTGTCCGTTATAACCTCTCATGGGATTCCGAAGCGGTAAACTATGTTTCTCCAAAAGAATTTCCTTACCCTTTGAGAGGTAATGGTAGCAGCTGGCTCCGCCTCCACCCATTTGGTGAAGTAGTCAATGGCGACAATCAGATATTGGACTCGGCCTGCTGCCTTGGGAAAAGGGCCTAAGATGTCCATCCCCTATTTGTAAAAGGTCCAGGGAGATGTTATCGACGTCAGTTCTTCTGGCGGGGCTTTATGTATGATGGCAAACCTTTGGCACTTTTCGCATCTTTTCACATGCTCGTAAGCATCTCGCTCCATGGTTGGCCAATAAAAACCTGCTCTGAGTGCTTTCTTTTCCAGGGAATGACCGCCCATGTGGTGACCATTGATTCCTTTATGGATTTCTTCAAGGACGTACTCTACCTCGCTAGGGTTCAGACATTTCAAAAGTGGGGTTGAGCACTGATGGGACGGAAAAATGTTCCCATCTAGGCCCATTTTGATGGAAAAATATCATCCGTTCCCTCATCTGATGAGCAACTCTAGCATTAATAACACTTGTTTTACATTTTTATGACAAAAAAAGTGGGGGAACGGATGATGAAATATTCCTTTAGAAATCATAAAAAGGGGAACGGATTGAGAACATTTAATGCACCTGCTTCACTCATTTAATTTCTTTGAAAACTTTGCAGGAAACGTTGAAAAGAAGTTTCCTTAAAGCAGAGGCGATGCAACCATCTAGCACGAAGAAACATGTACAACTGGGAATAAAAAGTTCTCATTGGTCGAGAGGAAAGCAAGACATGGGGGACTGCAAAGAAATAACAAATCTCAACAATAAGTGTCCTATCCAAGCAAGTTGCAAGCCTCCAAACACTGTTGCCACCGCCTCGCCCATGCAGTCAAGAAAACAACTCCAAGGAATTTACAAGTTTGCCACTCACTCTTCTACCTATAAATAGGACGTCCCAGCACGAAGACAACCATCTGATTCCTTAAGAAGAGATCACCTAGGATCCAAGAGATCACTTAGTTTATTTTGTAGTTTGTTTTTGTATAGTTTTAGCTATAGTTAAGTGACAACACTTCTTCTATATTCTGTAACATCCATTTGAGACTCCTCACGAGAAACAACCACCTTCTCCACTTTTGATTTTATTGTAACTTGTTTTCATTTTAATATAAGTGTTATTTCTTTCCTTTCCACTCGTTATCTCTGAACTGAATCTCGGGTCTATGGGATTTCAGTTTAGAATAATCATGTTTAAAGTAACAACCATGGGCTAAACTAATTGTGGAACAGATAGGCTGCAAAGTTCTTAAAGAATTGTTTTCAAAACTCTTGTACTGAAGCTTTCTGTATTTCTCTGGCTAAGTAAGCTATAATCATTGTGTATCTTTGAAAATTGAACACATACTGAGAAAGGAACTTCCTTAAGGAAGGGATTTTAGATAGCTTAACCAGAGGGGGAAGGTAGTGTTGAGGCAACAACACTGCTGGTTTCCTTAGAAATAAGGGGCCACTTCGTCCATTTAAAGGTTCTGTACCTAGTTCCTGTTGGAGTCAAGGGAGCCGTAGAAATATGGAAACTTGTGAGCCATCTAGTCCATGAGCTGAGAAATCAAAGTTGGCAGTAAAGAACTGGGACAAAGGCAAAAGTATTAAGTCTTGAGCAGAAAAATAACTATTTAAGAATGGAGCAGTGAATACGTTCCTTGTGTTAAAACTATTTTAATCATCCTCACTGTTGTTGTCTTGATTATAGTTATCACTGTTATCATTTCTGCTTTATTTAATCTTGTAGCTATAACCCCTCATGAATATTGTTTTTCCCTTCTCTCAACAAGAAGGATGTCATACATAACGAAGCAAGGAGTTGTTTGCCATTAGAATGAACCTACTATTCTTGAGGAACGTTGTCAAGTCAGTAGGGAACACTTGACCAAACAGGTCAATAACTAACTTTTCTTCTCATTTTCATTCTTTATAAAAACAGTTAAGACATTAATTAGAGTTCTATCCTCGTGGGAACGATAATCTGACATTAATACACCAATTATTACTTGATGTGTGCACTTGCGCACTTGGGTTGGAAGTAAGAGAACATATTTGTTTTCTCTTGCTAAATTAGAACAAAGGAACGTACTCCATCATAATATATCTTTTTTCAACCAACAGCAAACCACCCAACAGGTTTTTGGCGCCGTTGCCGGGTCTCAAAAAACTTCACCATTCCATGAGACTATTTCTTATGCTCATGGATAGCTATCAAGCAGTAGCCTTGGCAGCAGCCCTGATGATAATAGTTCTGATGGCGTCAAACTTGATGAAAATTAAGTATGGCAGTTCCGATTGGCTTATGAAAATACATGGCAGGGAATGGTAATTGCAATATGTCCTTATCTTGATAGTTACTTCTTGGCATCTGCTGGCAATGCTGTAAGTTGCAAACTCTTGGCTTTTTTCCATCCATTATGTCTTTTTTTCGCTGTCCCGTCCTTTCTCAATTTCTCTTGCTTTGCAAATGATGGTTATGTATCAATGTTCAGTTTACGTAGTATTCTCATTAAGCTACTTTCTTGTTATTCAGTTCTATGTTTGTGGTTTCCCAAATGGCAATCCCCAAAGAGTGAGAAGGTTTGCTATTGGAAAGATGCGTTTCACGATAACATCTTTGACTGCACATTTTACTAGAATTGCAGTTGGTGATTGCCGTGATGGTATCCTTTTCTGTTCTTACCATGAGGTGAGTAGTGATGGTTGTCTCATTGTAATATTTCTTTTTTACAACTAAAAATCAAAGGAAAACAGGAACTCATTTTTGAGGTTTGCTTTTTATGGAATCTCCTAGGTAGGTATGCCGAGAGATTGGAGAGCAATTTTGTTTTGATGTTTTTATTTTTCCTGTTTTAGTTATTGAGGCTAACTTATTAAATTTTGTATTCCTTTCTTTCTAATAAAATTTCATATTTTTTGTGTGATATAATACCCCCTTCCCCCCGCCCTTTTCTCCATTTCCTTTGAATTAAAGTTATCTTATGATGTTATCAAAAAAAAGAAGTTATCTTATGATATTTATACTTGACATAGCAGGGTCATGGTCCTCTTGAACTGATATTTTGTTATTGTTTATGATGTTTCTTCATCAAGAAAAGCTAATGCTGAACTTGTTTAATTTATATCTTCTATGTTAGGAAGTAAGAAAATTGGAGCAACAGTACTCTGACCCACCACTGAGGCTAGTTGCTGATTGCATTCTCATGGATCCTCATACAACTGTTATTTCATATTGTAAAGGAAGCTTAGCTATTTCATAGTAATCTTTGTAAAAGAAACAATGTTAAGGAATAAATCTGGACCTTCATGTTTAAGGTGAGACATGAAACTTATGTGCTCTTTTATCATCCATTTATCCAAAATATGTTTTTTGTTATAGCAAAAGAAATTTATCAAGGAAGAAGAGAAAAGTTCAAATATTGAGATAAGATGTCATGTAAAGAAAAAAAAACCAAAAGAAAAATAGAACTAAACCCTAGGAAATGAAATCACGTGACAAAACATTTATCTGTTTAATTGTGGTTCTTGCTTCCATTTATTGTTCTGGAGCTACAATGTTGCTTTTGGATAGAGATGCCAATATGGGTTGAACCCGACGGGTCAACCCGCCAAAACGGGGCGGGTTGGGCTACATATTTCAACCCGCCACAACTCGCCCCGTTGGGTTGTGGGTCAAAACGGGTTGGCCCGTCGGGTCAATTTTTTTTTTTTACTATTAGATAGTTTTTTATTTGTTTCTAAACTTTTGTGATATCTAATTTTTTGTTATCTTAGTACTGTCTAGAAAAAATATAGAAGAAAAACTTTATTTATGACAAAGATAATTTATGTATGGAGATAAAAACAAGTTTGTAAAGAATATCTAACTACATATTAGAATACCTTTAGACTTAAGGTTGGAAAAAAAACTAAGGGGAATGTGATATGAAAATAAGTAATATTATAATATTTATAAAATATAATTTATTTTTCATTTTTAATTATTTTTTATTTTTTAAACGGGTTGACCCGCCGACCCGCCAACCCACCATAAAATGGGACGGGTTGGGGTTTTCAACCCAAATTCAAGTGGCGGAGCGAGGCGGGCCAACCCACTTTTTGCGGATTGGTGGCGGGGCGGATCAACCCGTTTTGCCACCCCTACTTTTGGATAACTAGTATATAGTAATTATTTTCATTGAAATCTTAAGAGATTTAACAAGTAAATAATGATTTTTTTTTTGGTAATCAGTAAATAATGAATTTGCTAACAAATTAAGTGATACACCCAATTTTCAAATTATGATATATAAATCTTTTAACTTTTAGATAGTCGCTGTCTAAAGTTGCCACAAAATGTGATAAATAGTGGAGGTTTAAATATGCCAAAATGATACAAAAAAATTGTGGCAATCTATGACCTCCGGGAAATTATAAATATTGTGGAGGTCTATAGTGACATTTGTGGGGGTTATGAATCTCCAGAAAAATGATATAACATTTGTGGGGGGTTTAGAACCTCCAAAAATACAACATCTGTGAGGGTTTGAAATATCTAGAAAATATTTAAACAAATTGTGGCGCTGCATACAAAGGCGCCACAAAATTTGTGAATGCCACAAATATCTTTTGTGGGAGTTAAAGACCCCACAAATTACAAATTTGACCCTCATAAAATACCTTACTTTCTGTAGTGATGAACTAATAATTAAATAATCATACGATCATAATACTTTTTTTTTGGGTGAAAGATCATAATACATTTAAATGAAGGGAAATCATGCTCTCACCTACTAGGAGAGCAAAAAGTTTTCCTACACTCATTAATTCTCCGTGCCAATTAATTATTTTTTTCTAATTTAAAATGCGGGACCCACATTTAATTTGTCTCTACTTTTGTTATCTCATATTTTCATACAACATAAGAAAATATGGACCCTTAAATGAAATCTAAATTTATTTTAAATTATCTATTTTTTAAAATTATTCATACTCAAGTCATTACGTTTAATCTAGTGACAAGGGATTCGAGTAAGTTATATTAGGTTATATATTCAATTTCTATTTATATCAAAAAGAAATTTATTCATTATTTGGGAATAAATAAAGTTAGTTATAATACAAGAATAAGTTCGAAGAAATAAAACAATATTATAGATTTTCACAAAAAAAAAAATTGACATTATAGATAATAGAAAATGAACATTATTATTTGCACATTTTTATTACGCAATTATATTATTTTTTGAAATAATAAAGAAAAATACACGCGTCAAAAAACATCTTATATCTTCAATTCCTAAAAAAAGAGATTAAAAAAATTAAAAGTGTACATTGTGATTCTAAACATTCACAAAACCCAACTGAAAATTCTAAACATTCACATTGGTATATCCCTCAAGCCTAGAATCGTTTTTGTGAGTATAGAACTGAACTGATCCAAATACACAACAATGGACAGAGGTGCAAACATGAATCCCTACGATGAACAGAGGCTAAGAAACGAAGTGATATATCTCCACTCTCTCTGGCGCCAAGGTCCTCCTCTTCCATCACCAAATCCCATTCATCCTCCAATTCAAACACCCAACAACACTATTCCCATTCCTTATTCATATCCAGAACCCTATATCCCTCAACCCCCCCTTCGTTCCCATTTTCATGGATATCAGCAACGCACAACCAACCCACCATTTGCACCCGCCCACACCAGATCACTCCCACCCATCACTTCCACCGCGTTTAAAAGAAAGAACAAGAACAAGAAGAAGCAGAGGCGTAAAACAAGGGACCCCACAAACAAGAGTGTTGGACAACCCGACCCGGATCGGAGCCCGAGTCTGGAGTGGCCATGTCCGGTTTTACCCAACCCGCCTACGACGGGTTGGGCTACACCGAAGCCCCGTTCGGATCCTCCTCCTTCGGTGTCACCCGCAGAGAAGGAGAGGCTCGTGGCGGTGCAAGCTCAACGCAAGGCTTGCAAAGCTTTCAGAGATGTGTTCTGTTCCGATGATGATGATTATGATGATGAAGATGATGATGTTGTTGTTGATGATGATGATGATTATGATGGGTTGGATGAGTTTGAGGAGTTCTTTATGGGGATTTTCATGGAGGATGATGAACTGAGGAGGTATTATCAGAGATGTTTCGAGAATGGGGAGTTTTATTGCTTGGTTTGTGGTGCCATTGGGAAGAAGAAATCTGGGAAGAGTTATAAGGATTGTGTTGGTCTTGTTCAGCATTCGATGTCGATTTCGAGGACGGTGAAGAAACTAGCTCACAGGGCTTTTGGGCACGCCGTGTGCAAGGTTTTAGGTTGGGATATTGATCGGCTTCCAACGATTGTGATGAAGGGGAACCCTCTTGGTTACCCTGAGGCAGAGGTAATCTAATGAAGATTTTTGAGTTCAATTGGAGAGTCTTTGTGATTATTTTGTTTTTTTAGTAACTATATATAATTTGATATCTGAAATTTGTTGTTACTTGTACTTTGATTCTGAAAAGTTTATATCTATATACGAATTTGGAAGGGATGAATTTCTTAGCAAGTTGACAATTTTGGTAGGTAAGGGTGAAATTTGTATAGAGAGGAATTTTTTGGGACTGAAGCAAGACAAAGGAACCAAGTTGTGTAGTTACTCTTTTTTATATATATATGTATATATAAAAAAAATATATATATATGAGTTGGTTTTGTGTGGAATTTGAAACATTGCAGGGTGACCCTAAGGAGAATGTTGCTGATGAAGATGATGGAAAAGATGGTTCCCAAATATCAGATGAAAAAGATGGGTCTTTGGAGAATGGTGATGAAGCAGTTGAGGAGCATGATCAAAGGGTTGATGAGAGTGTTAGTGAGGTTTGTTGTTTATAAGTATGAGTTTTTACCTTTTCATGAAAAAAAGACAAGCTAGAAGAAGACCCCTTTTGATATATGGGTTTGAATATTTTGACTGGGTTGTAAACTCTCTTTGGATTGTTTTGTGTGTAGTTTTCTTCTAAGAAAGGTGATCTTGATGAAAAAATGTTGGATTTTGAATTGGAAAATGGAGGGGGTGGAGCAATATACGAGGGAAGACATTATTGTCTTTCTCATATAATAAATGCTAAACAGAGACATACATGTTTACTCCACTTTTCAGCTTGTATAGTCATTGTCTCATTGTTATTTAGGGAAAAAAATTTCTGCTTTGCTGTTACCAGCTGATTACTGCATTTTGAAGAATAAATATCTTATATGGCAATCCATGCAAAACCCAATACTAGTATATATGAATAATTAAAGCTCCAAATTGTGACAAGATGTAGGGTGAGCCTAAGGAGAAAGTCGATGGTGATGGAAAAGATGGTACCCACAAATCAGGTGATAAAGTTGTGTCTTTGGGGCATAGTGATGAACCAATTGAGGAGCATGCACGAGTTGTTGATCAGAGTGAGGTTGACTATTTATATTATCAGTTTTACCTTTTCAGGAAAAAAGGAAAACAGAAAAGTTAGAAGAAGAAACTATTGGCAATTAGTGATACAAATGGGTTCAAATATTTTGAAATGGTTCTGAACTCTCTTTTGTTGGTTGTTTGTGGCAGTGTTCTTCAAAGGAAGGTGATGTCAAAAATAATGCTGAGAGCCTTGATGAAAAAATGTTGGATATCGGATTGAAAAATGGAGGTGGAGCAATAGATGAGGTGAGATTTTTTTGTCTTTCTCAAATCAGAAATGCAAAGACAGGAGACATATATGATTGTTTCTTGAATTCCTCTAGTGTTTATATTCCGTGCTTGGATAATAGTCATTGTTTTTTAGGGAAAAGTTACTGCTTTGATACTATCAGCTGATTACTGTATACTTCGGTTCGAGATTATATTTGCTTTAAATACATGCTGACTGGGTTGAGTTGTTTTCACAGGTTGAACCTGAGAAACCTACTGATAGTCATAGTGATGATTGAAATGTTCTTCAGGAAAATCAGGCAAAGTGAATAGCGATTGTGATTTAGTTTCTAGGTAGTCCATTTGGTTCACCACAATACCTGGTGATTCTAATTGTATATCTTTGTTAGTGGTTCATGGATTACCCTTGGCCCTTCACAAAGTGGTGATTCTGTAGATTTGTGGCATGTATTTCCGAAATTAGAGATGATGCCACGCCTAACTTGCGAGTAGTTATTCACTAGTTAATTTAGTGTACATTGTTCATGTTCCTTCCAAAATTATATATAAATGAGAGATGGTTGGCATCGTATCCTGACATGATCGAAGCAACTTTCAGGCTTATGAGCGCATATGGTTAAGGACTACCACTTATCTCTACAAGCTGGATCTCTAACTTAACTTTTAGTTAAAAAACAACAAAACAAAAACAAAAACTGGTTCAGAGATTATAATTTGTCTATAACTTGATTTTGAACTTTTTTTGTAGTTAAATTATATGAAAGGGATATTGGGGCCAAAGTAACTTTGCAGAAATCAGATTTTGAGTGGATCACGCTCTTTACAAAGCTAAGTGTTGGATCCTCACGTTGAGATTCTCACTTTGGCAGACGGGAAGTTTGATTCCTATTAAATGAGATGAATTGAAACTCTCATTCTCATTTGTAAATGTGTGGGCCCAATCAACACTTGGGTCCCTCTGCACAACAACACTCCTAAGCAGAGATCCCAATTTCGGATACTGGTGTGTGAGGGACATAGTTCAACAAAAATGAGAGTAAATTCCAGGGTTCGAGATGCTGGTAATATTTCCTATCAATTGACAATACGATTGTATAAAAAGGACTCAGGTTTCTTAAGTAACTCATTAGTGAATTGTATTGTAAATGATTGTTAATCATTTGAGAGTTTTCTCCCCATAACACGAAGGAGATTTGAGTTGTATCAATTGGTCACACTGCAGGTTGCAACAAAACTACGATGATTAATATCTTGAAATTGGAACTTGAGCAATCCACGGGAGTAACCTGTCATGCCAATCAAAATTTCAAAAAATGAAGGATGGTTACTGTCAAGGGTTGAGGTGAATGTAGTTGTTTGGTAGGCCAAAATATTAACGGAAATATTGGCTTAAGTTTTTTCGAGTTTATGTTTTGTTGATGGTAAAATATTGCTGAGAATATGTGATGAATTTACAAAACTAATCTCATGATATCTGACTTTTCAAACACTATTAAAAACAAAAAAACACAAGCGCCTTTTGTACAAGCACAAGCACGAAAGAGCTATTTCCTTCGGACTTATTCACGGACTCCGTTGATCTTGTGTATACAGCATTTATGACGCCATCACACAATTCTTGAATTTATTTGGCAATGATGCATACCCCCTATCATAAATATTTGTCATCTTTTGATGTCCAAATGTGAGGAAATATACCAACAATACCAACATCCATGTTCATTTTATAAAACAAATAATCAACCTTTGGGTTGATCCCCAACTGTTCTATAATAATGAACTTCAATATACCACAACCAGAAAATTATATCACATTGTTCATAGCATCACAGTCATGGTAATCGAAATAGAATCCATAATATTTGAAATTAAAATAACTCTTCAAGATTTGGCCACTTTGGTGACTAACAAATCTATCATAATTAATTTCAAAACTTTAATATTTCATAAACAATAATAGGATTAAATTTTCACATCTAATTTTAATCCAACCATATCACATAATCATTTACGGTAAAAAGAAAAAGTTGAGACAGTGACATACTTTTACAAATCAAGAATATATATCATCATACAACTTTATAAATATGAACACAAAACCGTGAATATGATGAAACTGTGAACCTTGAACGCGCAATGCACATTATTTTCCATTCAAGTTAATATGTGTATAGGAAAATCGACGACTTCTTAATATGCACGTACAATATCCATTCATACAACTCATTAGTTTTGTCCTTTTTGTCCATTAAAAAGCCAATTCAAAAATTTTCTTCAAATGAATGCTTTTCAATGACGGACACAAAACGGAAAATGGCAATTTCATATACATAATCACATATGCATTCGTTTTTTGTCCTTTAGTGTTTTACAAAGTCAATCCATGAATTTGCTTCAAATGCTTAACATACTGGACACGAAAACCGAATTTCCCAAATGATCTTTAATTCAACCAATTTTCGTTTTGCAAATTGACAAAACAAAGATCCATGGACACAGAACCGAGACACGTAATATATCTCAATGTTGATCGTAAATTTTATTTTCAAAACCCTAACTTTTCATGAATCAGAAATTCATTCATAATTATTGATGGAAAAACACAAATTCTTAAACCTGGCTCTGATACCACATGTAAGAAAAATCATCAACAATCCAATAATTCATGTTAAACAATGATTTCAAGAACATGATACAGGATCTTCAGAATTCATGATTTTCACATAAGAGCGTACCTTTGTCCATTAGTGCGGAAGAAATCTGATGATGGAAGATCGTTTCTCAGAGTCTATGCCGCCCTCTGCTCTTCTTGTATCTACTGTGACAGGATCTGATACAACTCTTATGGGCAGACTATGAAGGAGAGAAATCTGAGAGATTAGTATATCTCTGAGACTCACCATTGTTCCCCTTATATAACTGAACCATGTCACCAGTTAACTCCGTGTAAAACTTAAAACGTCAATCACCATTAATGTGAAACGTAAAAACGTCAATTTCCATTAATGCGAAACGTCAAAACGTCAATTACCATTAATGCGAAACGTCAAAACGTCAATTACCATTAATACCTCTTTTATTAATTGAAGCAATTGACACACATTATACATGACACACAAATAGATTTACATTCTTTGGATCTTGGTAACATTACTTGTCAATTGCATTATTCATAACACCAACCTTGATAAAAGGTGATAATGATAGATAACTCGGTTTAAGAGAATAATTGGTTGTTTGAGAAGACTGAGATGTATGGGTAGATGTTCGAGTTGCTTGGTGAATTACTTTGATAGGTATCAGATATAATAGGAAACAGAAATTGAAGAAAATTGCAATTATAATATTGAACTCAGTCTCAGACTCAGACTCAAACGATAGTATTAATAATATGAATTACAAGTAATTGAAAGCAAATTACAAGTATAGAAATCTGATATGACAGTGTGAGACAATTACAAGTTGAAATAACTAGTGTAAATGCATACTACCCAAAACAATTAGAGAGGCCCTGGTCCTCTCCCAATTCACCCAAGAGGATGCCCAAATTCCCAGATTCCAAGATGCCCCACCCTCACACTCACTCCCCCTATTTGTAACAGAAATCTGGAATATATACATTTTCACTACAATCATCAAATTGATTTGCATGCAAAAAGAGGGAGAAGCAAATAAAGAACAAAATCAAAAAATGGTGACGGTAGGAGAGGAAACAAAAGAATCTTGAATGTGCTCTTGGTCATCCAAGGAAGCAGTTGAGTGATGGTCACGGCCTTTCAATGGAGGAGAAGGAGTGTAGCACTTGAAGAATGGTGTCGGTTGTAGGAAGTGATGAAGAGGTGTGTGTGCATGTATGTGTGGTTGATGAAACTTCACGGTAGAATGAAATGGCCAAGGGAAGTTGGGTCTTCGGTTAGTCAAGGATGGTTCAATAGTGTCCAGCCAATGGTAGCTTAGCCTTAGAGGAAGCAATGTGTCTGTCATTAGAGAGGGTGTAGAGGTGGCCTTCTTGCCACATGGATGCATGCACCAATTGAGTTGCCAAAGAGTTTGATTTGAAAAATATGCGAATTTTGAAACACAGCTATATTGCACGCAAAACAACATTGATTTGAAAAAGGCTACTCCAATGCAGAAAACGGTGATCTCGGGGATTCGTAGACGAAGACGGTAGCACCTGCAAATGTGAGAGTGAATCGTTCTACTTTTGAGAGAGACATTTCAGGTGAAGTGATGACTGGGAGCTTGTGTTGGTGTTGGTGAAGACGACGAGTAATGGAAGATCTCTTCTTCTTTCGTCCCCACAGTAATGGGATCACAGAGCATCGACTTTTCAACATTCGAGTGGAAAGTCCAACGAGGAATTCAGCAACTTCATCCTCCTTCGATCTTGTTGTCGCATAATGACTCAACGAAACATCATAAGCAGTGCTCTCTCTGTTTCTCTTTCCTTTTCCTTTTCGAATCCTTCCCATCCTTTCTTCTTTTCTATTGCTTTCTCTAAATCCAACAAATTTCGTTCTTTCTTTCTCTTTTTTGTATCCAAATCTCTATTGAGGAATTAATACAAACGAAACAACCCTATTTAATATAGCCTAGAATGGGCCTTACACAGTTGGAGTTTGCGCGCGTTGTTGGTTTTTTTCGTGGCTTCAAAAAAGATCCACGGCCGACCAATTTCAAAAAAGAACCTTGTTTGGGTTTTGAACGAGATCTAGGATATTGTGACACCCAACTTATGTTACACCCATGTGACACCCAGTCAATCTCACAGTTATATCGCTTATATTGATCCAACGGTTATATTTATTTCTACTTTTTTATGATCATGATTTCCCAAATTTAAAGTGAAAGCATTAAATGGGAAATCATAACCATACAAAGGTAGAAATAAATATAAAATATTAAATTTGGGAAATCATGACCATACAAAGATGAAAATAAATATAACCGTTGGATCCACATAAGCGAGCTAACGGTGAGATTGACTGGGTGTAACATAATTTGGGTGTCAGAATATCCTATCCCATTTATTATAGGGTTTGGTGTTTGTCATTTTAAATGACGTAAGTTATGTTATTTTAAAAGAGATAGACACAAGAAATGGAAATCATGGGAGAGAGATAGACACAAGAAATAAAAATCATGAGAGATAGATACAAAAAATGAAAATCATGGGAGAGAGAGAGAAACACTTTTCCCTTTATTATAAATGGATAGGATATTGTGACACCTAACTTATGTTACACTCATGTGACACCCAGTCAATCTCCCCGTTAGGTCGCTTATATTGATCCAACGGTTATATTTATTTCTACCTTTGTATGATCATGATTTCCCAAATTTAAAGTGAAAGACTGAAAGCATTAAATATGAGAAATCATAACCATACAAAGGTAGAAATAAATATAATATATTAAATTTGGGAAATCATGACCATACAAAGATGAAAATAAATATAACCGTTGGATCCACATAAGCGATCTAACGGCGAGATTGACTGGGTGTCACGTGGGTGTAACATAATTTGGGTGTCAGAATATCCTATCCCATAATAAAATATAAAATTCGAATTAATTTTTTAAAAAAAAACAAAATTTCATGATTAAAATAAATCAAATATGAATTGAATTGATTTATACTAATAATTTACTTTATTATTCTTATTTATAAAAGTTTTACGATTTAACTTATAATAAGGAAAAAATATCAATTTAATAACTCAAATATACTCAAATTCAAATGAAATTTTTCTTTGTATGAATTTAAACAATCAAGACAAAAATCAAATCAAATAAATTGAACGGAAACTTTTCATTGAACACAATCAAAATAAAAAAAAAATCCTATTTTATAAATCCAAAATTAATTAATTTAACCATGAAGCAAGTGGATCAACTTGTAAGGGATTTTCCCATCTTAATCATAAATCTCGACTTCGAGTTCTTGGGATCGCAACTGTGTAAAAAATATGGTAGGGAGGGCTTTGCCGCGCATAAGGTCCTGTTGTCACAACTGGATCGCGATGTGCCCGTCAAAAAAAATAAAAATAGAGTCACCACCAAGGTTTATTTGGAAAATAGTGAAAAACTCCTTTTTGTTTAGTCTTTGAAAATAGAAAGATGATTTGGGAGTTAATTACGAGTATGGAAGATGTTAACACCCTACACCATCCATTTTAAAAAATGATTACCTTAAATTAATTAAGTTAATTATTAATAAAGATTTAAATATTTGTTTGACATGAAAGAATTAAGTTTGATTATTGGAAAAGAAAAGAAATTTTTAAAAAATTACTTTTGGGCTTGACGAGAAGGGTCCTGCTATGATATATCTCTAGGTGTAATTTGGAAAAAGTTTTATTTATTCTGTAGAAAATATTTGTATGTCGATTCATTTTAATTTTAAAAATAATTATAAGGAAATTTATTTAAAAATTTCATATCATCAAGTTGTCGCAGTTAAAATAACCTGAAATGATAATTACAGGATTAACAAGTTGTGTTAACTCAAAAGAAAATAAAAACAATGATTAAGTTTTAATGGAAAAATTTGGGTCACCAGTCATAGTTAAAATGACCCTAAAAATAGCTTACCAAAAATAAAAATGACCCTAAAAATTATTATAAATAAATGAGAATTATTTACTGGTTGATTATATTCTAATTAAATTACTTTAGTTCAATTTTTTAAATAATAAAATGATAAAATAAATTTAATATAATTTATGTAAAGTGAGAGAATAAAAAAGAATCAATGAAATTTAAGATGGATAATCAGGGTTCTAAAATAAGAATTCAATAATATTGATTTCATTCATAAATTATTTTATATTTAGGAATAATTATAAAATATAAAATTTGAATTAACTAAAAAAAAAAAATCATGTTTAAATTAAATCAAAGATCGATAATTTGGATTGATTTGTATTAATAATTTACTGTAATATTCTTATTTATAACGGGTTTAATGATTTAACTAATAAGAATAAAAAGTATCAATTTAAAAACTTCAAAATCATGGCTAAACTCAAAAGTACTAAAAAGTTTTAAAAACTCACATATTTTTAGTTTGTGTCGATATTTTGAAGCATAGATCCCAATTTCGCATACTGGTTTGTGAGGGACCTAGTTCAACAAAAATGAGAGTAAATTCTAGGGGTCGAGATGCTGGTAATATTTCCTATCAATTGACAATACGATTGTATAAAAAGGACTCAGGTTTCTTAAGTAACTCATTAGCGAATTGTATTGTAAATGATTGTTAATCATTTGAGAGTTTTCTCCCCATAACACGAAGGAAATTTGAGTTGTATCAATTGGTCATACTGCAGGTTGCAACAAAACTACGATGGTTAATATCTTGAAATTGGAACTTGAGCAATCCACGGGAGTAACCTGTCATGCCAATCAAAATTTCAAAAAATGACGGAGGGTTATTATAAAACTGTAAGAGGTGTAAGTGAATAATGAAAAAAATATGTCTGTTATTAAGGGCATTAAGCCAATAAATACAAACATTATTGTAACAGACTCATTAAACCAATAAATTCAAACTATTGTAACGGATTATTCAAATTCAATCTATTATAATAGTCTCATTAAGTCAATAAATATAAATACTATTATAACAGAATATTCAAATTCAAATTATTGTAACGGATTATTCAAATTCAAATTATTGTAACGGACTATTCAAACACTATTGTTATAAACTGAAGGATACGATCAATGGTGATTCCGTTTTGTATTTAATAGTAGCTGATTGCGTTTTGTATTTAATTGGAGCTAATTGCGTTTTATATTTAATAGAACGCAATCAGCTCCTATTAAATACAAATCACAATCAACTCTTATTACATTAAATTCAAAATTTAAAATTCAAATAACTTCCAATACCATGTTTTTCTCAATCAATCAATGCTTTCACACTCATTTGGGGTATTTAATCGATTAAATATAAGTTTTAATCGATTAAATCAATTAAGAGAGATATTTAATCGATTAAATCTTCAAGTCAACTAATTTTGCTAGTTTTGACCATTTAATCGATTAAATCTTCAAGTAAATCGATTAAGGAGTGGTAGATAGTTTTGGATAAGGGACAAAATGGTTATTAATTAATTAATAAAGAGCAAAAGGGTCAAAAAAAACCTGTTAAATAGTGTGAATTATATCCTTTTAATTTTTAACACTATGAACTACAGATAGTACATAATTATAATATGAAGAAAAAAAATTATATCTCCACGGTCACTTCAGCTGACGTGAAAAGTAAAAAAAAAATTAACTTTTCATATTATAATTATGTACTATCCATAGTACATATAGAGATGTTATATTTACTAGGTGTGAAATTGCTCTAATGATCATCCTCTCAACACCAAGAAATCTTCAAAAAAAAGAAAAGCAACGTACCCACTTATTACATCTTCATATATGAGAGACATGGCTCCCAAACAAGTTTATTTTATGATCAAATCAAGAGCAATTGATTCCCCCACCCCCCACAAATTATGTCTAAATTAAAAACAGACTAGAACCTTAGGTTGCTGAATTTTGTAGGAGAGAGAGAAACATAGTCACGGTAGAGGGAAAAATTGAAAGTTTATAAGAAATTTGATGAAGAGAAATGGAGAGATGAGCCATTAGATTAAAAATTAATCTAAGGGTGATAATTTAGTAGTAAAGGTAGTAAGATTAACAGGTAGTAAATATAACCCCTCCCTTAAAGGAATACACACTGATTACCAAACAAAAAAAAACACCCACTAAACCCTAAAAGAGAAAAGTATTTGTTCTTTAAATTTTAAAGGATATAACTTTGTGTTATTTTAGATTCTAACCATTGATTTCCGTTAATCAACTTTCCTTTAGAAAATAGGAATTTTTTGTTTTTGATTTAAAAAAAAAAACTGATTGCGTAAGAAGAAAGTAGTTTCAGTTCAATTTCTGTGGATTTGATTTGATTCGATTTTTGTTTTGATTTTTTAAATTGATACAAAAAGAATTTTTAGTCGAATTTGAGTATATTTGATTTTTTAAATTGATACTTGTTTCCTTATTAGTTAAATCATTAAGCATGTCTGTACCAAAAAAAAAAAATAAAAATAAAAATCATTAAGCATGTTATTGATAAGAATAATAACGTAAACTATTAATATAAATCAATTCACTTCATGTTTGATTTATTTTAGGAAAAACATTTTCTCCTTTTTAATGAAGAAATTCTTTCTCCTACTAGTGACTCATAGTATAAATGGGGCCTACAAAATAGTAGAGAGAAAAAAATTCAAGGTGGGACCCACTTATGCTATGAGTCACTAGTAGGAGAAAATGTTTTCCCTTTATTTTATTCACGATTTCTTTTTTCAGTTAATTAAATTTTTTATTTATAATAATTCCCAAACAGAAAAGTAATTTATGAATAAAAACAATTTTATTCAATTGAAATAAATTACTTTTAATTTTTAATGATTTTGATCCATTCGAATGAATATATCCAAAATAAGATTCAATTGGACCTATAATATGGCTTTGATATGATCTATGTTATAACAAATCAAAATTATGTCATATCTAATTAGCTTGAAAAACCTTAAAAAATTATTCTCTTATATTATTTTAAAATTAATGTATCAAAATAATTATTTTATAATGGATCTTTTGTCACCAGAATCAATATTTTATGGTTTTCCAAAAAAAAAAATGGAAAGTAAACGTGATAATTTTTTTTTTCTTTTTTAAATACTACACTTTTTAAATTTCTAGTATATATATATATATATATATATATATATATATATATATATATTTTGATATATTAATCAAATTGATATTATTATTTTGACATTAAATTCGATAACAATATAATAATTTTTATTTGTATGTTGATTTTTAAAAATCCGTAGTAGAATGAGTAAAATTTAACCCGAAAAGTAGAGGTGGCAAAATGGGTTGGCCCGCCGCCAACCCGCCAAAAATGGGTTGGCCCGCCCCGCCCTGCATTTTAACATGGGTTAAAAATCCCAACCCACCCCGTTTTATGGTGGGTTGGCGGGTCAACCCGCTTAAAAAAAAATAATTAAAAATTAAAAATAAATTATATTTTATTATATTATTTACTTTTAATTCACAATACCTTTAGTTTTTTTCCAATGTTAAGCATAAATGTATACTAATATTCAGTCAGATATTTTTTAGGAATTTATTTTTGCCGCTATATATGGATAACCTTTGTCATAAATAAAAAATTTATTCTTTATTTTTTCTACAGGAATACTAAGATAAAAAAATTTCATATCACAAAAGCTTAAAGATAAATAAAATATTTCTATTAGTAAAAAAAAATGACCCGCGGGACAACCCGCCCCGCCGTCAACCCGCTTTAACCCACTACTAAGCGGGGCGGGTTGAGGTGGGTTGAAAACTATAACCCAACCCGCCCCATTTTAGCGGGATGGCGGGTTGACCCGTCGGGTTCAACCCATATTGTCACCTTTACCGAAAAGCGAGGACTTTCCTTCCATAAACGTTTAAATAAAAAACGGTGACATAGTGTTTATCAAAAAAAAAAAAAAAAAAAAAGGGTCACATATTGATACTTGTACGGTATCACCACAAAAGTTGCTGAATATAATTAACATGGTTTATTATTTATTTTATAAGTAAAAAATTTATTTGATTTTGTTATGGAATATATCCATATCGTAACTATCTACTTAGGAATTCCTTAATGGATAATGATCCAATTATCCTACCAGTATAAGTTGATAAAGATAATGGAGGAGTGATATTCTTACTAACGAAATCTTCTACTGTCAACTTACTACCTATCTAATCACCATTGGATCAACATTTTCTCTTTTTTCAAAAACTTTTTAACATTCTCTCTCTTTAATTCAATGGTAATTAGATAGGTAGTAAGTTAGAAGAAGAAACTATTGGCAATTAGTGATACAAATGGGTTCAAATATTTTGAAATGGTTCTGAACTCTCTTTTGTTGGTTGTTTGTGGCAGTGTTCTTCAAAGGAAGGTGATGTCAAAAATAATGCTGAGAGCCTTGATGAAAAAATGTTGGATATCGGATTGAAAAATGGAGGTGGAGCAATAGATGAGGTGACATTTTTTTGTCTTTCTCAAATCAGAAATGCAAAGACAGGAGACATATATGATTGTTTCTTGAATTCCTCTAGTTTTTATATTTCATGCTTGGATAATAGTCATTTTTTTTAGGGAAAATCAGGCAAAGTGAATAGCGATTGTGATTTAGTTTCTAGGTAGTCCATTTGGTTCACCACAATACCTGGTGATTCTAATTGTATATCTTTGTTAGTTCATGGATTACCCTTGGCCCTTCACAAAGTGGTGATTCTGTAGATTTGTGGCATGTATTTCCGAAATTAGAGATGATGCCACGCCTAACTTGCGAGTAGTTATTCACTAGTTAATTTAGTGTACATTGTTCATGTTCCTTCCAAAATTATATATAAATGAGAGATGGTTGGCATCGTATCCTGACATGATCGAAGCAACTTTCAGGCTTATGAGCGCATATGGTTAAGGACTACCACTTATCTCTAGAAGCTGGATCTCTAACTTAACTTTTAGTTAAAAAACAACAAAACAAAAACAAAAACTGGTTCAGAGATTATAATTTGTCTATAACTTGATTTTGAACTTTTTTTGTAGTTAAATTATATGAAAGGGATATTGGGGCCAAAGTAACTTTGCAGAAATCAGATTTTGAGTGGATCACGCTCTTTACAAAGCTAAGTGTTGGATCCTCACGTTGAGATTCTCACTTTGGCAGACGGGAAGTTTGATTCCTATTAAATGAGATGAATTGAAACTCTCATTCTCATTTGTAAATGTGTGGGCCCAATCAACACTTGGGTCCCTCTGCACAACAACACTCCTAAGCAGAGATCCCAATTTCGGATACTGGTGTGTGAGGGACATAGTTCAACAAAAATGAGAGTAAATTCCAGGGTTCGAGATGCTGGTAATATTTCCTATCAATTGACAATACGATTGTATAAAAAGGACTCAGGTTTCTTAAGTAACTCATTAGTGAATTGTATTGTAAATGATTGTTAATCATTTGAGAGTTTTCTCCCCATAACACGAAGGAGATTTGAGTTGTATCAATTGGTCACACTGCAGGTTGCAACAAAACTAGGATGATTAATATCTTGAAATTGGAACTTGAGCAATCCACGGGAGTAACCTGTCATGCCAATCAAAATTTCAAAAAATGAAGGATGGTTACTGTCAAGGGTTGAGGTGAATGTAGTTGTTTGGTAGGCCAAAATATTAACGGAAATATTGGCTTAAGTTTTTTCGAGTTTATGTTTTGTTGATGGTAAAATATTGCTGAGAATATGTGATGAATTTACAAAACTAATCTCATGATATCTGACTTTTCAAACACTATTAAAAACAAAAAAACACAAGCGCCTTTTGTACAAGCACAAGCACGAAAGAGCTATTTCCTTCGGACTTATTCACTGACTCCGTTGATCTTGTGTATACAGCATTTATGACGCCATCACACAATTCTTGAATTTATTTGGCAATGATGCATACCCCTATCATAAATATTTGTCATCTTTGGATGTCCAAATGTGAGGAAATATACCAACAATACCAACATCCATGTTCATTTTATAAAACAAATAATCAACCTTTGGGTTGATCCCCAACTGTTCTATAATAATGAAATTCAATATACCACAACCAGAAAATTATATCACATTGTTCATAGCATCACAGTCATGGTAATCGAAATAGAATCCATAATATTTGAAATTAAAATAACTCTTCAAGATTTGGCCACTTTGGTGACTAACAAATCTATCATAATTAATTTCAAAACTTTAATATTTCATAAACAATAATAGGATTAAATTTTCACATCTAATTTTAATCCAACCATATCACATAATCATTTACGGTAAAAAGAAAAAGTTGAGACAGTGACATACTTTTACAAATCAAGAATATATATCATCATACAACTTTATAAATATGAACACAAAACCGTGAATATGATGAAACTGTGAACCTTGAACGCGCAATGCACATTATTTTCCATTCAAGTTAATATGTGTATAGGAAAATCGGCGACTTCTTAATATGCACGTACAGTATCCATTCATACAACTCATTAGTTTTGTCCTTTTTGTCCATTAAAAAGCCAATTCAAAAATTTTCTTCAAATGAATGCTTTTCAATGACGGACACAAAACGGAAAATGGCAATTTCATATACATAATCACATATGCATTCGTTTTTTGTCCTTTAGTGTTTTACAAAGTCAATCCATGAATTTGCTTCAAATGCTTAACATACTGGACACGAAAACCGAATTTCCCAAATGATCTTTAATTCAACCAATTTTCGTTTTGCAAATTGACAAAACAAAGATCCATGGACACAGAACCGAGACACGTAATATATCTCAATGTTGATCGTAAATTTTATTTTCAAAACCCTAACTTTTCATGAATCAGAAATTCATTCATAATTATTGATGGAAAAACACAAATTCTTAAACCTGGCTCTGATACCACATGTAAGAAAAATCATCAACAATCCAATAATTCATGTTAAACAATGATTTCAAGAACATGATACAGGATCTTCAGAATTCATGATTTTCACATAAGAGCGTACCTTTGTCCATTAGTGCGGAAGAAATCTGATGATGGAAGATCGTTTCTCAGAGTCTATGCCGCCCTCTGCTCTTCTTGTATCTACTGTGACAGGATCTGATACAACTCTTATGGGCAGACTATGAAGGAGAGAAATCTGAGAGATTAGTATATCTCTGAGACTCACCATTGTTCCCCTTATATAACTGAACCATGTCACCAGTTAACTCCGTGTAAAACTTAAAACGTCAATCACCATTAATGTGAAACGTAAAAACGTCAATTTCCATTAATGCGAAACGTCAAAACGTCAATTACCATTAATGCGAAACGTCAAAATGTCAATTACCATTAATACCTCTTTTATTAATTGAAGCAATTGACACACATTATACATGACACACAAATAGATTTACATTCTTTGGATCTTGGTAACATTACTTGTCAATTGCATTATTCATAACACCAACCTTGATAAAAGGTGATAATGATAGATAACTCGGTTTAAGAGAATAATTGGTTGTTTGAGAAGACTGAGATGTATGGGTAGATGTTCGAGTTGCTTGGTGAATTACTTTGATAGGTATCAGATATAATAGGAAACAGAAATTGAAGAAAATTGCAATTATAATATTGAACTCAGTCTCAGACTCAGACTCAAACGATAGTATTAATAGTATTCTAGCTCCAATATGAATTACAAGTAATTGAAAGCAAATTACAAGTATAGAAATCTGATATGACAGTGTGAGACAATTACAAGTTGAAATAACTAGTGTAAATGCATACTACCCAAAACAATTAGAGAGGCCCTGGTCCTCTCCCAATTCACCCAAGAGGATGCCCAAATTCCCAGATTCCAAGATGCCCCACCCTCACACTCACTCCCCCTATTTGTAACAGAAATCTGGAATATATACATTTTCACTACAATCATCAAATTGATTTGCATGCAAAAAGATGGAGAAGCAATTCAAGAACAAAATCAAAAAATGGTGTCGGTTGGAGAGGAAACAAAAGAATCTTGAATGTGCTCTTGGTCATCCAAGGAAGCAGTTGAGTGATGGTCACGGCCTTTCAATGGAGGAGAAGGAGTGTAGCACTTGAAGAATGGTGTCGGTTGTAGGAAGTGATGAAGAGGTGTGTGTGCATGTATGTGTGGTTGATGAAACTTCACGGTAGAATGAAATGGCCAAGGGAAGTTGGGTCTTCGGTTAGTCAAGGATGGTTCAATAGTGTCCAGCCAATGGTAGCTTAGCCTTAGAGGAAGCAATGTGTCTGTCATTAGAGAGGGTGTAGAGGTGGCCTTCTTGCCACATGGATGCATGCACCAATTGAGTTGCCAAAGAGTTTGATTTGAAAAATATGCGAATTTTGAAACACAGCTATATTGCACGCAAAACAACATTGATTTGAAAAAGGCTACTCCAATGCAGAAAACGGTGATCTCGGGGATTCGTAGACGAAGACGGTAGCACCTGCAAATGTGAGAGTGAATCGTTCTACTTTTGAGAGAGACATTTCAGGTGAAGTGATGACTGGGAGCTTGTGTTGGTGTTGGTGAAGACGACGAGTAATGGAAGATCTCTTCTTCTTTCGTCCCCACAGTAATGGGATCACAGAGCATCGACTTTTCAACATTCGAGTGGAAAGTCCAACGAGGAATTCAGCAACTTCATCCTCCTTCGATCTTGTTGTCGCATAATGACTCAACGAAACATCATAAGCAGTGCTCTCTCTGTTTCTCTTTCCTTTTCCTTTTCGAATCCTTCCCATCCTTTCTTCTTTTCTATTGCTTTCTCTAAATCCAACAAATTTCGTTCTTTCTTTCTCTTTTTTGTATCCAAATCTCTATTGAGGAATTAATACAAACGAAACAACCCTATTTAATATAGCCTAGAATGGGCCTTACACAGTTGGAGTTTGCGCGCGTTGTTGGTTTTTTTCGTGGCTTCAAAAAAGATCCACGGCCGACCAATTTCAAAAAAGAACCTTGTTTGGGTTTTGAACAAAATAAAAAATAAAAAATAAAAAAGAGGTTTTGTATTCATTTGGATGAGATCAGAGATTCTGAATCATTAAAAATTAAAAATAATTTATTTGAATTTAGGGGATGGATATTCTTACTACCAAAATTTTCTACTACCGACTCACTACCTATCTAATCACCATTGGATCAACATTTTCTCTTTTTTCAAAAACTTTTTAACACTCTCTCTCTTTGATCCAATGATGATTAGATATGTAGTAAGTTGGTAGTAGAAAATTTTGGTAGTAAGAATATCCTCCCTCTCGAATTTAATAATATTGATTTGATTCTTAAATTATTTTTTATATTTAGGATTTATAATAAAGGGAAAAGTGTTTCTCTCTCTCCCATAATTTTCATTTCTTGTATCTATCTCTCATGATTTTTATTTCTTGTGTCTATCTCTCTCCCATGATTTCCATTTCTTGTGTCTATCTCTTTTAAAATAACATAATTTACGTCATTTAAAATGACAAACACCAAACCCTATAATAAAATATAAAATTCGAATTAATTAAAAAAAAAAACAAAATTTCATGATTAAAATAAATCAAATATGAATTGAATTGATTTATACTAATATTTTACTTTATTATTCTTATTTATAAAAGTTTTACGATTTAACTTATAATAAGGAAAAAAATATCAATTTAATAACTCAAATATACTCAAATTCAAATGAAATTTTTCTTTGTATGAATTTAAACAATCAAGACAAAAATCAAATCAAATAAATTGAACGGAAACTTTTCATTGAACACAATCAAAATTAAAAAAAAAAAATACTATTTTATAAATCCAAAATTAATTAATTTAACCATGAAGCAAGTGGATCAACTTGTAAGGGATTTTCCCATCTTAATCATAAATCTCGACTTCGAGTTCTTGGGATCGCAACTGTGTAAAAAATATGGTAGGGAGGGCTTTGCCGCGCATAAGGTCCTGTTGTCACAACTGGATCGCGATGTGCCAGTCAAAAAAATAAAATAAATAAAATCACCACCAAGGTTTATTTGGAAAATAGTGAAAAACTCCTTTTTGTTTAGTCTTTGAAAATAGAAAGATGATTTGGGAGTTAATTACGAGTATGGAAGATGTTAACACCCTACACCATCCATTTTAAAAAATGATTACCTTAAATTAATTAAGTTAATTATTAATAAAAATTTAAATATTTGTTTGACATGAAAGAATTATGTTTGATTATTGGAAAAGAAAAGAAATTTTTAAAAAATTAATTTTGGGCTTGACGAGAAGGGTCCTGCTATGATATATCTCTAGGTGTCATTTGGAAAAAGTTTTATTTATTCTGTAGAAAATATTTGTATGTCGATTCATTTTAATTTTAAAAATAATTATAAGGAAATTTATTTAAAAATTTCATATCATCAAGTTGTCGCAGTTAAAATAATCTGAAATGAAAATTACAGATTAACAAGTTGTGTTAACTCAAAAGAAAATAAAAACAATGATTAAGTTTTAATGGAAAAATTTGGGTCACCAGTCATAGTTAAAATGACCCTAAAAATAGCTTACCAAAAATAAAAATGACCCTAAAAATTCTTATAAATAAATGAGAATTATTTACTGGTTGATTATATTCTAATTAAATTACTTTAGTTCAATTTTTTAAATAATAAAATGATAAAATAAATTTAATATAATTTATGTAAAGTGAGAGAATAAAAAAAGAATCAATGAAATTTAAGATGGATAATCAGGGTTCTAAAATAAGAATTCAATAATATTGATTTCATTCATAAATTATTTTATATTTAGGAATAATTATAAAATATAAAATTTGAATTAACTAAAAAAAATCATGTTTAAATTAAATCAAAGATCGATAATTTGGATTGATTTGTATTAATAATTTACTGTACTATTCTTATTTATAACGGGTTTAATGATTTAACTAATAAGAATAAAAAGTATCAATTTAAAAACTTCAAAATCATGGCTAAACTCAAAAGTACTAAAAAGTTTTAAAAACTCACATATTTTTAGTTTGTGTCGATATTTTGAAGCATAGATCCCAATTTCGCATACTGGTTTGTGAGGGACCTAGTTCAACAAAAATGAGAGTAAATTCTAGGGGTCGAGATGCTGGTAATATTTCCTATCAATTGACAATACGATTGTATAAAAAGGACTCAGGTTTCTTAAGTAACTCATTAGCGAATTGTATTGTAAATGATTGTTAATCATTTGAGAGTTTTCTACCCATAACACGAAGGAAATTTGAGTTGTATCAATTGGTCATACTGCAGGTTGCAACAAAACTACGATGGTTAATATCTTGAAATTGGAACTTGAGCAATCCACGGGAGTAACCTGTCATGCCAATCAAAATTTCAAAAAATGACGGAGGGTTATTATAAAACTGTAAGAGGCGTAACTGAATAATGAAAAAAATATGTCTCTTATTGAGAGCATTAAGCCAATAAATACAAACACTATTGTAACAGACTCATTAAATCAATAAATTCAAACTATTGTAACGGATGATTCAAATTCAAATTATTATAACAGTCTCATTAAGTCAATAAATATAAATACTATTATAACAGACTATTCAAATTCAAACTATTGTAACGGACTATTCAAATTCAAATTATTGTAACGGACTATTCAAACACTTTAGTAAATAGGAATTTTTTGTTTTTGATTTAAAAAAAAAACTGATTGTGTAAGAAGAAAGTAGTTTCAGTTCAATTTCTGTGGATTTGATTAGATTCGATTTTTGTTTTGATTTTTTAAATTGATACAAAAAGAATTTTTAGTCGAATTTGAGTATATTTGATTTTTTAAATTGATACTTGTTTCCTTATTAGTTAAATCATTAAGCATGTCTGTACCAAAAAAAAAATAAAAAAAAAATCATTAAGCATGTTATTGATAAGAATAATAACGTAAACTATTAATATAAATCAATTCAATTCATGTTTGATTTATTTTAGGAAAAACATTTTCTCCTTTTTAATGAAGAAATTCTTTCTCCTACTAGTGACTCATAGTATAAATGGGGCCTACAAAATAGTAGAGAGAAAAAAATTCAAGGTGGGACCCACTTATGCTATGAGTCATTAGTAGGAGAAAATGTTTTCCCTTTATTTTATTCACGATTTCTTTTTTCAGTTAATTAAATTTTTTATTTATAATAATTCCAAAACAGAAAAGTAATTTATGAATAAAACCAATTTTATTCAATTGAAATAAATTACTTTTAATTTTTAATGATTTTGATCCATTCGAATGAATATATCCAAAATAAGATTCAATTGGACCTATAATATGGCTTTGATATGATCTATGTTATAACAAATCAAAATTATTTCATATCTAATTAGCTTGAAAAACCTTAAAAAATTTATTTTCTTATATTATTTTAAAATTAATGTATCAAAATAATTATTTTATAATGGATCTTTTGTCACCAGCATCAATATTTTATGGTTTTCCAAAAAAAAATGGAAATTAAATGTGATGATTTCTTTTTTCTTTTTTAAATACTACTCTTTTTAAATTTCTAGTATATATATATATATATATATATATATATATATATATATATATATATATATATATATATTTTGATATATTAATCAAATTGATATTATTATTTTGACATTAAATTCGATAACAATATAATAATTTTTATTTGTATGTTGATTTTTAAAAATCCATAGGAGAATGAGTAAAATTTAACCCGAAAAGTAGAGGTGGCAAAATGGGTTGGCCCGCCCCGCCCTGCATTTTAATATGGGTTAAAAATTCCAACCCACCCCGTTTTATGGTGGGTTGGCGGGTCAACCCGCTTAAAAAAAAATAATTAAAAATTAAAAAAAATTATATTTTATTAATTTTATTATATTATTTACTTTTAATCCACAATACCTTTAGTTTTTTTTTCCAATGTTAAGCATAAATGTATACTAATATTCAGTCAGATATTTTTTAGGAATTTATTTTTGCCTCTATATATGGATAACCTTTGTCATAAATAAAAAATTTCTTCTTTATTTTTTCTAGAGGAATACTAAGATAAAAAAATTTCATATCACAAAAGCTTAAAGATAAATAAAATATTTCTATTAGTAAAAAAAAAAAATGACCCGCGGGACAACCCGCCCCACCCCGCCGTCAACCCACTACTAAGCGGGGCGGGTTAAGGAGGGTTGAAAACTATAACCCAACCCGTCCCATTTTGGCGGGTTGACCCATCGGGTTCAACCCATATTGCCCCCTCTACCGAAAAGCGATGACTTTCCTTCCATAAACGTTTAAATAAAAAACGGTGACATAGTGTTTATCAAAAAAAAAAAAAAAGGGTCACATATTGATACTTGTACGGTATCACCACAAAAGTTGCTGAATATAATTAACATGGTTTATTATTTATTTTATAAGTAAAAAATTTATTTGATTTTGTTATGGAATATATCCATATCGTAACTATCTACTTAGGAATTCTTTAATGGATAATGATCCAATTATCCTACCAGTATAAGTTGATAAAGATAATGGAGGAGTGATATTCTTACTAATAAAATCTTCTACTACCAACTTACTACCTATCTAATCACCATTGGATCAACATTTTCTCTTTTTTCAATTTTTTTTTAACATTCTCTCTCTTTGATTCAATGGTAATTAGATAGGTAGTAGTAAGTTAGTAGTATAAAATTTTGGTAATAAGAATATCCTTCCTCAAGATAATGAGAATAAAACTTTTATCGCTATAAATAAGAGGTTAACTCCCATATCAATTGAGAGATCTACACAGCCTAAGCCCAAGAGGTAATCCTATAAATAAAAGGGTAAAGACCCTCAGGTTGAACTCATTTACTACTATTACCAACACTATGCACACACTCACGTCTCGGCTATAAGATCTAAGGTCATAGTGCGGGCTGCAACCAAAGTACGATGATTAATATCTTAAAATTGGAACTTGAGCAATCCAAATGCTCTCGGTTTGCATACATATATCTTTACGAAGACACAGAGGTATATATAATTAGCATTTTAATGTGGCATTCTTTAATAGACATGCCTTTTGTTGTGGAGGATCTGAAGTCGATATGCTGTAATATTTAGCAAAATTACTCTCTGATGATCATTTCCTACTAAGATATTCTGTACGACATAATGATTTTGGTAGTTTGTCCTTTTGTGTTGTGTTACAAATTTTATTGGATAGAGTAATTCATGAATTGGCTGAAATTGCATACCACGGGAAGGTCAAGCATGCCACTAAATTTACATTTATCTCAATTAAAAATTTTTAAATAATTTTTTATGTTAGAAAAGTAGAATGTTCATGCAGGAAAGAATCCTAAGAGAATCCAGGCATCTGCTTCAAAATGACATATTATGTAATAAGATCCTGGTGAAACAAAATCACAAGTTGCCTTTGACTAATTTAGCACTTTTGCACCAAACTCCTTTGGCACAGGTGGTAAGGAGTCTGGCCCCTTAACCACCATAGGTCTCAAGTTCGAGTCTGGTAATGGAAATTTTTTTTTGAGAGAGCCGCCCTCAAAAGGGCCCGAGCCCGACAGTGCTCGACGGGGATTAGTCTTTGAAGTACTTCTGAAATGTCAGGTTCCAATATCAAATCAAATTACAAATTTTTCTTCAGACAAACGTTTACAACTATTGTGCAGAAACTAATTTGTCTTGCTTTGAAATTGTATCAATCAGCTTTCATGTGCTTCTCCAACAAAATACTGTTTGCGGATCATTCTCATTTAATCTACAAGATATATTTCGTTCATAGTCCCAATTAAAAAATGCATTAAAAAATATCTACAAAGCTCAAAACCTGTAATCTACCAGACCAATAGAATAGGGAAGAGGATAAGGTAAGACAGATTCTTGAACCCTCTAGGAATATAGTAATTGAAGTTGAGATCAAATGAAGTAATGTTGGCCGTTTAAAAATAAAATTCCAACCTTCCTTATCATTCCAATGTGCTGCAGCATATCTGTTTAGAGGACTCTCCAGGTTAGGTTTTGTAATTGGAAAGTAAGTTGCTTAGGTAAGAACACAAAGAAGAATGTAAAACTCATAAAATATGAAGAACAGACCTCCCAATAAACTTTGAATGGATAGATGAAATCATAAGCTGAGACCACTTGTCCTACAAAACACGTAAGACAGTTATTCTCTGTGACGAAATACAAATTGATATTTCATTACTGCTGAAAGAAAGTTTGTAAATTTAAATTACTGTTACAAAGTTAATTTAATTTACTGTTACAACTGTTACAAAAATAATTTAGTGTTACAAAGTTAATTACAATTACTGTTACAGAATTGTTAGGATATTTTTCTTATTGTTACAAAGTTGTACACTTGTATATATACCTCATTAGAGAGGAAGATCTATAATGAAAAAAAAAAGAATCATTATTCACCTGCATTGCATTCTGACATGGTATCAGCATTTTGATCAATTTTTTTTTCCAACACCCGTATACCACACCTTCTTCCTCCTTCTTTTATACAACCCAACCCATTTCCTCCTATCTTTTTTGTTAACCAACCTGTAACCCACCCGTTACTCATCCGTAACCCAATCGATCTAAATCCCTAAATTCCCAAATTCAATGGCCACTGTCACCCCTCCAAATGACTCCAATCCTTCTTCAAATTCCGCAGCCACCGTCACTTCCCTTGCACCCTCTAATATTGTTATTCAACAAGACACCTCCTCGTTCCCCATTACTGTTGTCCTTGATGATAACAACTATCCTCTTTGGTCCCAACTGATGGACATGAGGATCAGAGCTAGAAATAAGTCGGGATTTCTAACTGGAACCACAACTAAACCAGCAACTACTGATCCTACGTATGATGCCCGGATCACCGACAACAAGCGGGTGAAAAGTTGGTTGATCGACTCGATGACTCCTCAACTGATGTAACGCTTCATCCGCCTCGACTCTGCTCATGAAATCTGGGATGCTGCTCGCCGGACCTTTTATGATGGTTCAGATGAAACTTTCCTTTTTGAACTCAACCAACGCTCATTCTCGACCAAGCAAAATGTTCGTCCGCTGTCTACATACTACAATGAACTCCTCTCCATATTTCAAGAAATTGATCACCGAATGACCTCCCCTGCCACTACCGTGAATGAAATACTTGAAACACACTCATCTCTGTCTCGTCTGCGTCTCCACATCTTCCTTAGTGGACTGGACTCCGATTTCGACCAAGTCCGTGGCGAAATCCTTCGAAAAGATCCAAAATTGGATATGGAAAACTCGTATGCATATGTCCGGCGAGAATATCAACAGCGTATTACCATGGGCCGTCCTTCACTCACATCAGAATCTTCCGCCCTACTGTCACAGGTTCCTCGTCCTTCCTTTGTTCCTCCTAAATTTCGCAAAGAGGGTTCTTCTGGAAAATCCCTTGTTTGTTCACACTGTGGTGAATCTGGACATTCAAAGACTCGTTGCTATGAAATTTTTGGATATCCTGAGTCGTGGGATTTTAACAAGCGTCCTCGAAGAAAGGTACCAACCAAAGCCCTCCAGTCTTCCACCGAAGGTGAATCCTCTCCAAAGCCTCGTGCTAATGTTGTGTATGAAGGAATTTTAGGTAACTCTCTTACTCTTTCTGCTCACTCTTGGAATTCTTCATGGATAATTGACAGTGGGGCGTCAGATCATATGATTCGTGATGCCTCCGCCTTACAAAATTGCTTTCCTTGCCCGACAACCACTATAACCACGGCTAATGGTGGTTCTGCTTCTGTTACTGGTCAGGGTACCGTTGTTCTTACCCCACACATTACTCTTCACTCTGTGCTTCTTGTTCCCTCTCTAGACTTTAATTTACTCTCAGTCAGTCGTCTTACCTCTCACATTAACTGTAATGTTATTTTTTACCCCACGTTTTGTGTCTTTCAGGACGTCCCGAATCAGGTGATTGGCTATGGTGTTAGACGAGGAAATCTCTACTTCTTGGACCTCTCTGCTGATGAACCAGATCCACATAGAAGAGCCTCTGTGACTACATCTCCATGTTCTTCCCACTCTATTGCTTGGCTTTGGCATAGAAGACTCGGACATCTCTCCTTCAGTTATCTTAAAAGATTGCTTCCAAATTTATTTTCCAATTTTAATTCTTCTAAATTTCAATGCTCTGTTTGTGAAATGGCTAAAAGCCATCGAATTCCATTTTATCCAAGTATGAATAAAAGTTGCATTCCTTTTCAAGTTTTCCATTCTGATGTTTGGGGACCTGCTAAGGCCCCATCTTTCTCTCAAGCTTATTATTATGTATCTTTCATTGATGAGTGTACCCGAATGGTGTGGATTTCCTTACTCAAACATAAAAATGAAGTCTTCCCTGCCTTTAAAAAATTTCATAGCATGGTTCATGCCCAATTCAACAGTACCATTCAAGTTCTTCAATCAGATAATGGCCTAGAATACAAGAATGGTCCATTCTCTGGGTTCTTAACCTCCTCTGGTATAAAACACCAAACCTCCTGTACGTATACACCTTAACAGAATGGGTTGGTAGAGCGGAAAAATAGACAACTCTTAGAAATAGTACGTGCTTCCCTTTTTGATATGAATGTACCTTCTCATTATTGGTGTGAGGCTGTCCTCTCAGCTGCATATTTGGTGAATCGTACTCCTTCTAGTGCCATCAATTTTCTCACCCCCAACAAAAATTGGAGACTTTTTTCTCTATTCCCCATAAAATGAATCTTGAACCCCGAATATTTGGCTGCATTACTTATGTTCACATTCCCAAACCTCCTCGAAATAAACTTGATCCTTGTGCTCGAAAATGCATTTTTGTAGGCTATTCTGATCTCCAAAAAGGATACAAATGTTTTGATCCCAAGTCCCATAAGATGTTTGTCACCCTTGAAGTTTCCTTTAGAGAAACCGAACCCTTCTATTCAGGGGGAGCCCCCTCTTCTCCTTCTCAGGGGGAGATTCAACATATTAGAGAAGGAGAATTCTGGTTATCATCTCATGTGACCCCTATTCCAGCAACCCCTCTTCCAACAAATCAAATTCCTCCTCAAGTTCCAATCTCGGAACCACCTGAAACAATCCATCATAGTGCAGAACCTCCTTCACCGCATGAGATTCCAAGTTTTCCACACATAGCTGAGTCACCTGCAGGGGACAACACTGAAGCACAAGTAGAAACCACTACTGAGGTAAGTCCTGTCCATAATATAGAACTTTCAATTACTACTCCTAGCATCCCATCCCGACAAGTCAGAAGGTCAGATAGACCAACCAAAGGTATATCAAAACCTTTGTATGAAGCAGATCCAAAAGCAAAAGTCAAGTATCCGATAAGCAATTATATTTCCTCTCACAAGCTTTCCGGATCATATGCTCTAACACTCAATCAATTATCCACTGTATCTATTCCTAATAGTGTGCAGGAAGCGTTGGAGGACCCAAAATGGAAACAAGCAATGAACATTGAAATGGAAGCACTCCAAAAGAATGAAACACGGATGTTAACTTCCTTACCTAATGGCAAAAGAAAAATTGGATGCAAGTGGATGTACACCGTAAAGTTCAAGGCGGATGGAAGTATTGATAGATACAAAGCGAGACTTGTGGCAAAAGGATATACACAAAAGTATGGTGTGGACTATCAAGACACATTTGCTCCCGTGGCTAAACTTAATACAATTCGGATCCTCATATCCATAGCAGCCAACAGAGACTGGCCCCTAAAACAATTTGACGTAAAAAATGCCTTCTTGAATGGTGATTTAGAAGAAAAGGTATACATGGAAGTTCCCCCAGGAGTAAAGCTAGCACCTTCAAAAGATAATGTAGTCTGCAAATTGAAGAAGACTTTGTATGGTCTCAAACAATCACCTAGGGCATGGTTTGGAAGGTTCACTATGGCAATGAAGAAGTTTGGATATAAACAAAGTAGCTCAGATCATACATTGTTCATAAAACATAACAATGGAAAGGTAGCTATACTCATTGTCTACGTGGATGATATGGTACTAATAAGGGATGATGTCAAAGAAATGAAGTTACTTGAAAAAAGATTAGCCTCTGAATTCGAAATGAAGGATCTAGGCCAATTAAAATACTTCCTTGGAATAGAAATTGCAAGATCCAAACAAGGCATATTTTTATCTCAAAGAAAGTACATCTTGGACCTCCTAGCCGAAACAGGAATGATGGCTTGTAAGCTGATATGCTCCCAGCATATATACTTTTATAGATCAAAAAAACATGAAATCAGATCTAAAACTGTGTATAAAGGTGTATATGTGGTGAAATTATTGAATAAAAATTGTCAGACACTCTCTCATTCAAATTCTTCATGTTTATAGGAGAAAAAGGACAAATAAAGGAGCAGGAAGAAAATCAGACAGAAGTTCCACGCTTCAAGCGTTCAATTCAACGCTTGAAGCGTAGGAAAAGATCCCAAGACAGTGAGTCTACGCTTCAAGCGTAGAACCCTACGCTTGAAGCGTAGACAAGGAGAAAAGAGGCAGAAGCTCCACGCTTGGAGCGTGGATCCTGCGCTCCAAGCGTAGGGTTGAGATGGACAGCTGTCAGTTGCGAGAAAAGGAGGATTCTGAGGTGCATAAAAAGGGCACAAGGCAACCCTAAAAGAGACACTTTTCATTCTGGACAAAATTCTAGGTCATTCGGAGGCGGAAGCTCTGGAGATTGGGAGAGGAATCTCTTCTTCTACCTTTCTGTAGTTCTTGTAGTTGTATGTTTTCATTTGAATATTGGATTTTAGCCATGATAATGGTTGGCTAGAACCTCTTAGTTGTGGTTAGGGTCACGAACCCTTGTGAACCCCTGATACAATGGATTGAGTTTTTATTGATATATTTATCTTTTGAATTTCGTTCTATTCTGATCGTATTGTTATTGTTGTTATTAGATCCGATCAATCTAGTAATTGATAATAAATCTGAGGATTAGGGCCAACAAGAGGGATCTGCGGTCTTTAATCCAGAAAGGGAATAGAACGACGGTATGAACATGATTTAGGGATAGACATGATTCATATTGTAGATGTTTTAATTATCGATCTTTATGCTTGATCTCATATAGGGCACCTCAAGGAATTAGGGTTCTATATGAGATTAAAGGGTTAATTCTTCAAGGAATTGAGAATTAACTACTGATACGTTTATGTGATAATTATCTAATTTCACGATATATATATTAATATTTAAACTTAATCCAGAGTAAAAGGTGGGGATCATCGGTGGGTGTTCTCTAACTACAGCGTTTTTCTCATAAATTTCAAACCCTTGTTTTGTTGGATTCTTAAATTATTCGAAAAGAACAAAAACACGTCTTTTATTTTACAAATCAAATTCCCACACAATCCTGACATTCGTGTCAAAAACCTCTTGGAATATTTAATCTTAAAAAGAATAGTTTAATTGATTTAGACACACTCTCTGTGGATACGAACTTTACTTATCATTTTATTACTTGCGCGATTCGGTACACTTGCTGATTCACGTTATAAGCCAATTGATACACCAATTGAGATGAACCACTCGCTGGCTATATACCCAGATCAGATTAAAGTAGACAAGGACAGATATCAAAGGTTAGTAGGGAAACTAATTTATCTGTCACACACTAGACCTGATATTGCCTATTCATTTAGTGTGGTAAGTAGGTTCATGCACTCTCCTAGTGAAAAACACATGAATGCAATATATCGCATTCTCAGATACCTCAAGGGTTCACCAGGAAAAGGTCTTTTATACTCCAAAAAAGGTAATAAAACCGGCATAGAAGGGTACACTGATTCAGATTGGGTTGGAGATAAAACTACTAGGCAATCAACTTCGGGATACTTTACTTTTGTACAAGGCAACTTAGTCACTTGGAAAAGCAAGAAACAAAAAGTGGTCGCAAGATCTAGTGCAGAGGCCAAATACAGAGGGATGGCTCAAGGTGTTTGTGAACTCCTATGGATTAAAAGCATTCTTATGGATCTGGGAATTATGTATGAAGAACCCATGAACTTATACTGTGATAATAAAGCTGCAATAGACATTGCCCACAACCCTGTACAACATGATAGAACAAAACATTTTGAAATAGATATGCATTTCATTAAAGAAAAGTTGGATGGAAAGATTATTCAAACTCCCTATTTACGGTCTAAAGAACAGATTGCAGATGTACTAACTAAAGCCGTATCAGGAAGAGCCTTTGAAGAAATGACTAACAAGTTGGGCATGATTGACATACATGCACCGACTTCAATCCTGTGATCTCATGTTGTGGACATTTCCTCAACAATGTCTTGAACCTTTCCCAGGCCTCATAAATGGACTCTGACTCTTTCTTCTTGAATCCTGTGATCTCATCCTTCAACTTTGCCCTCTTGGATGCTGAAAAGAATCTGGCCAAAAACTTGGTCTGCAGATCATCCCAAGTAGTAATACTTCCTTGTGGCAGTGACTGCAACCATCTCCTAGCATCATCATTCAGTGAATCAGTAAATAGCCTCAACAGAATAGCATCTCTTGTCACTCCATTGATTTTCACAGTGTCACTTAACAACAAGAAATTCTCAATGTGCAGATATGGATCTTCTGCACTTATTCCAGCAAATTGTTCTTTTTGCACCAACTGTACCAGTGCAGGCTTCAATTCGAAATTGTTGGGCTCCACAGTAGGTCTAACCACACTTCCAATGGGTGGAATGACAGCAGGAGTCATGTAATCTCCCAATGTCCATTGTGGTAGTTGCACATGATTTTCTGCCATAATTCCTTTCTGTACTGTAGCACTTGGTTCACCACTTTCCAATACTTGCTGCCTTCTTCTGGCTGCCCTTCTATTCCTTCTAATTGTCATTTCTAATTATGGGTCAAACAACAAAGAGTTTTGATCAATAGTGCCTTGCATACACCAGAATCACCAGAGAACAAAAATTCATACAACAAAAAATTAAAATGCTGAAAAGTAAAAGATTCAATCTCAACAAATAATGGTATTTGTCAATGTTGAACATCAATTCCCCGGCAACGACGCCAAAAACTTGTTGTTAGATTAGCAAGTGCACTAGTCATACAAGTAATAAAATGATAAGTTAAGATCGTTCCCACGAGGAATTGTGTCAAGCACTGACTATCCAAATGTTATTGAGTTGAATCAACCAAAAAGTTCTGAATTGCATGGATTTCTTGTCACTAGAAATTTAGATTGCATAAAATTAAAGAATTTCAAAACACACAAAATATGAATATAAATTAACAAGTAGTCAGATGTCAATTTTCCTCAAGCATGAACTTATGGATTAACCAATTTCCATCATGAATTATCTATTATGTGATGTTAATCAACCTTTTACTCATCATCAAGATGTAATGTCTTACTACCCTGATAGACATATTAATCAAAAAACCCAATGTCGTGGTGATTCCTTTCATAATACATGCATTAATTACTAAGGTCTTAAGATTACACTAGTATCATAGCATCAAGGTCTTGACTACTAAAACACTAATGATGAAGTTGTCAACTATAGAACAATGTAAACATGTCTGTTCTACACTATTCCATTAACAAGAAGAATTAATCAAGACAACTTCATACAAATCACATAATAGAGAAACAAAATATCTAATTAACCATTCATAAATTCACACTTGAGTTCCAATGAATCAGACTACAAAGGACTCTACTCAGACATAATTGAAATAAAGACAAGAGAAGAAGAAAGAACAAACTCCATTGTCATGAAACACTTCTCCTAAGAATTTGGAAAATAAGAGAGAGAGAAGTCAGATCAGATGATCTGATGTAGGAGAGAGAGATATGGTAGAGAGATATCTTAAAAATGTGAAGGCCTTTGCCTTTTATAGTGTTACAAATTCTGTTGAAAAATAACATGGGCAATAAAACGGTCTTGATGGGCATTTTAGCGTCCAGGCTTGACGCTTGTCCAACTGCTTTTAACTGCATTGGGCGCTAAAATGGTCTTGATGGGCGTTTTAGCATCCATGGCTGGCAAATACCCAACTTCTTTTAACTGACTCCAACGCTAAAACACTTGATTTGAACGTTTTAGTGTCCGAGACCAGAGACTTTTTCCACATAAGGGTGCTAAAACGGTTGATCAGGAGATTTTAGCGCCCAAGACCCGAAACTTTTCCAACAGCAGTGCGCTAAAACGTTCTGTGTGGACGTTTTAGTGCTGAGCTCCAGAAACTTCCGCTCTTAATTCGCAGCAGCGCGCTAAAACATTCTGTATGGACGTTTTAGCGCTCAGCACCAGCAACTTTCTCCTTCAATCTGTAGCAGCGCGCTAAAAAGGTCTGTGTGGCCATTTTAGTGCTCAACACTTAGGCATTCTCCCTTTCTCCAAAATCTTCTTCCTTCTTTCTGATGCTTTTTGGGCTTCCTTTCCCTACAAGACAGTGTAAATTTTCAACAAAGCTTACAGAACTTGCGCTTAAGGGATTTCTAGGACATTAACCTCCTTTTCATCCAATTAACCACATAAATTGATACTAATTTATGCTAAAAAACCTGATGAACTAGGGGTTTATTAGGTAACCAACAATAGAAAATCAGGGGACTCCCTTGATTTCTAGAAAAATTTACAAACAAGAGCAAAATAGCATAAAATGGTCAATATAACAGATGAATTGATCAGCAAACTAAAAGTAATTGAGAGTCACGTTCACAGTGGGTAATTTCAGAACAATCCTGCAGAAAACCAAAAGTTACAAAATACATCGGCATCCCGGTTCTTCATTCTTGACTATCACTATAGAGCATCTCTCGCACCTCCGCTTCAAACTCGCGACCAGTAGCCTCCAGCCCAGGGTTCATCTCCACATCGGCAGTGCTAGCCTCCAACTGATGTTGATTAACAGAAGGGGGAGGAACAAAAACACCGCCCCGCACATACCCAAAACAATCCAGTTGATCCATATTTAGGGTAACATACGGGTTGAAAAACCGCATTTGGTTGACAGCGTTCTTAAAGCTCCACCAACAGCCTTCTCCATTGCGGTTTGGTTGAAATCATAAGCTGCTTGTAGACCTTGTAGGTCGGATTTTAATTTGGCAATTTTCACCGTCAACACCGTTACCTTTGATTCTCTCTCCGTAAGGGCGGCTGCTTGGTCCTTGATATACTTGATGATGCTATCCTTATCGGATGCCAGATTAAACGAGTCAGAAATTGCTTTGAGGTCGGCTTGAGATTGCTCCATAGAGGATTTCAGCTTGGCAACTGTACTGGATGAAGTTTTATTTTCATCAGTGCTTTTTCGGTAGTCCAGTCGCAGAGCATCCATTTCAGCAACGAGCTCAGAGTGTTGGTCTAGCAGCACGAAGTACGGCTTCAGCAAAGATGCCACCTTAAAAGCATACAGCTCCATCTTCTGCAGCTCCTCCATCTCATCACGGGATATAATCCAGGAACCAGAAAAGGCAGGGGGAGGGCGAACAACACCCCGAATTTCAGTAGAGACACCCCAGGGTACAAAAACCACAACACAAGTATTACATCTACCACCAGCGATCGGTGAAGCCGGATTTTCGTTTGGCTCTTGGTTTTTAGGATCGCTGGTCAGGTCCAGTACCGAAACATCAGCATTGAAAACAGGTGTCGATGTCATTGCCATAGCAGGATTGATAGTCCTTGGTCTTTTCTATGGTGGCAGAACTGGATCAGCGGTTGCACCCTTCAAAGACAAAATGTAACTCAGGTCATCCTCCTCCATCTCGAAATTCATGCTGGAACCTGCAAACCAAAGGTCGACATTATAGAAATGAAAGCAAAATTTCAAATGCAAATAAGTACATGAGAAAATATATTGAACATGGGCATACTAGTCGGATCTTGGGTGGAATGTGCTTTAGCAACTAAGGAGGTTGTACTCAAATGGCCTTTAGAGCCGACATAGGCCAATATAGCTTTGGCATTGACTTCTTTGACAACCACAACTTGAAGTCAGCCGACTTGCGAATATGATGCTCCCGAGACCAGTAGAGGGGAAATATCCTTTCCCCGTCCTCACCAATAAACCATGGTCTCTCCCCAACCTCGGCCACTACCTGGAAGAAGAAGGCCTTGAAGTCCTTGAAAGAGTCGCTATATACTGAAAATAGTTTTCTAGAAGGGTTGCTGGCACGACCCTGAATGCTAGTCCAGCCCTTCAATTCA
Source organism: Gastrolobium villosum (assembly GCA_032173675.1). Classification (NCBI taxonomy): domain Eukaryota; kingdom Viridiplantae; phylum Streptophyta; class Magnoliopsida; order Fabales; family Fabaceae; genus Gastrolobium; species Gastrolobium villosum. The sequence continues at coordinate 100,112 of JAVKPL010011116.1, forward strand.
GGGGGCTTCAAACCAGTGCGGGGGATATATATGCTAAAAAAGTAGAGGAAAAGAGGAACAGTGCATGGTACAGGTAAAGATGCACAAAGCTGCTAAAATGCGACCACATAAGCCCAACCATTTGGGTGAATCTGAGTTGGTGCAAGGAGAAGGTGATTCAATAGTTGTATCTTGAAAGTAAAAAAAGGAAATCGAATTCTGATCTTCGTTACGAGATTGCGGTAGAAAAAGAACGCATGTGATTCATCACGGTTTTGCCCTGAGCAAACGGGTTCATCCTCGGCAGGTGCGAATGTATTAAATCCAACTGGGTTGCCAATTACAAGCCCAGATACCTCTTTGGTAGACATCTCAGACCTAAAACTTAGAACTTCCTCCGTAACCCAGGGATATTACCATCGAAGATCGGTACCAACAATGGCAGAACCTTTTGCAGCTGGATTCACCTCGACATCTTGACCGTGGCTGGATAAAGCCATCTCCGCGTTTAACTTTGTAGAAGGGGACGCCATAAATACCTAGAACAGCAAAGGGGGAGGATTAAAAAGCAAGAAACAGTATGTAGAAAAGAGAATACGTACCAGAACTAAACGAATTAGTAGTAGAGCTTGAATCATCGGTTTCAACGGTTGAAGCCGGGATAGATAAAACAGGGTGGTGACTACAACTGCCTAACACTAGGTCGACCATAAAATCGTTGCCCTTCTCAAAAAATTGGGCACTAAGGTAAACACAGTTGAAGCACGGTTCTAGACACCTAGTACTCGACTGAGCAGATACTCTTTGGGGAGTAGGAGAAGGAACAGTACTATGGGCAAGAACGGGGGTTAAATTTGACAGAAGGGGATTAGGAACCTGGTTGAGAGTTGGACGTCTGGATGGAATCCCAGAACCACCATGATGGCCTTTATAATCCCGGCTTCGTCCCTGAGCTGAAAGGAGAGAAGAAGGTACTCTTCCACCTCGGAAACCTTTTCCTCGTCCTTGGATTGAAGGACGAGATGAAGATGCCCCTTTATTTCTGCCTCCTCGATAACCTCCTAATAAGGCAGCTTGGGTTTCCTCTTCAGTTCGGGGTCTGCCGTATAGCCAAAACCTTGGACCAGGAGGCAGGCTCAGAATAAACCTTTCCTCCTCTTCAGCACGTCTCTCCTCCTCGGTAGCAATTTTGTCAGCACGGCCAAAGATACGAGGGCAAGTGGACCTCCCTCGACCGCTGAAATTCCCCTCACTCATGCTAAATTTTTTGAATACAAGAAGGATAGAATGTAGATAATCATAAATAGTGGCAGAGAAGCTTCAAACGAACAATGCATAAATTCCAGTAAAATCAGGAAAATGAGAAGATACATGCATATTGGAAGCATAGACTATAACACCAGAAACATCATCCCACAAATAGTGTGAGAAAGGAAACAACAATAAAGAACGATGAAGCAGAAAGGAAATTGTGGAGTATACCTGGGTAAAGCTTGGACAATTGGAAGAATTGCAAGAAGAGTTCGCAAGTTGGGAGAAAAGTTCGAATGCAGCGTCAGATGAAGAAGCACGTAGTAAGAAAATGCCAAAGGAGAAGGAGAAAGAAATTAAAAGGGTATGACCCGCGAAACGAAAGGACAGGGGCAAAAAGGTAAAACTAGTGGAAAGGACAGTTGAGGGACGTCCTGACAGTTGCAATTAATGCAAACGACGCAGGTTGGAGTAGTGGCACACGTCGTGTTGGTCAACGGGAGCCGTGTGGAAAGTTGTTATGATTACATGAGAAGGGGAACCGTTTAGTGGAAGAACCGTTGATTAGCACAAGTTTTAGCAATAGCCCAGATATGCGTGCTGGATACGATATTATGATCAAATCATGATTGACATCCAAGAAATGCAGTCCGGTTAAAGATTCATGACCTGGATAGCCCGAAGAATCTTGGATATTTCTTACAACTAGGCTGAGGAGTCGAGATATGAACTAAGACAAATTGACAGGACCAGATGACCGGCACCTGAGACGTAAATATTGAGCAACCTAATTTGGACATCCCGGCATCCTGTACACTCAGTCTACCGGGCTGGGGGGCTACTGTTATGGACTTGAGGAAGGCCCACTCCCGCAAGAAGCCCAAAACGTACAAGCCCGAAGGTAAGCATTATAAATAGGAGCTAAAGACCACAGGTATGACTGATCTCTCTTTAATCCTATCTTACGCAATCACAACAGCGTGCACACACCCCCTCTGGCAAAGGCCCTCATATCGTGTGTCGTGATCCGTTGTCCCAAGATACCTAATTCATAGGTATCTAGAGAGAAAGCATTAGGTCCAACATCAATCATCCAACCTACGGTTGGACACATCTGCTTCAGGCAGAACATTACCCAAGCTTGCAATTTGGCCTCCTCAAGCTTTTCAACTCCTTCATCCATAGGCCAGCATGCATTCTCTGCTTATTCAATCGGTAATCCTTCTTCAATGTTTTTTCTTCAATTTTTGTTTGAGGGGCAGGGGGCGGCCACAAACCTTTGCCCTCATGATCCTCCCCTACTAGGCGTGATGCCTATAGTCAGGCTAAGCCCTTAAAGATGTCCCGACATGTAGGTGTCTATCTTCTAGTTATTGGTTCATATGAGGGCTAGGTGCTCTTAGTAGATGATGTTGCATGGCCCTGCAATTGCCTAAGTAGCAGGATTCCTTCTTCACAAAGTAATGGTATTTGGGCTTATTGAGCCTTTCTTTGGTGGGGCCTATAATATCGCATGAGTTAGGACCAAATCAGAAATCCCCCAACTCATATCTTATGCTGAAAGCATGAAAAACAAAATGTATAAATTTGAGATAATTTAACACGTGAAATTATTCTTATGACGAGATGTTGTTCTTAATCCACTTAGTGGGTTGGTAACCGTCTCTTCATTGCTTAGGCTCCAGAACCTAAAATGATTTCAAAGTCCGTAACAATATCTTATCCCTAGATAAAAAGACAGGACTTGAAAAATGAATGAAACTAACAATGCCAGTTGGTCATCAAAAATACCCAAATAGAAAGCCTAAATTTGTTAAAGCGCAAATAATATATAATAAGAAGAAAGCCCTCTAAACCACTTTAAGAACAATAAGACACACATACACATACATTTTAATTAAGCAAATGAGAACCCTTATTTTATTTTATTTTAAGCGAAAAAGTATCTAATATTATTTTAGACAACTTTGTCTAATGTTCACTGAAACGATGTTGTTTTGTTATTAAAATTTTTTAAAAATTAAAATGATAAAGACTATTATAACCCTGAAATAAATTTAAATTACAAATACACTATGATTTTCGCCTCAAAATGATGTCATTCGGTGAACATCAGACAAAGTTATCCAAAATAACTTTAGAAAAAATGAATCTTTATTTTAATTATATGATAGTACACTTTTTAGTTTCCGCCAAGTATTTTTTTTTAGTAAATGCTCTTTTAATCTTTTTTGGTCCCTAACAAAAAATAAGATCCCCACTTTAGTCCCTTAAAAAAAATAGTCGGTTGGTCCCTATGAAATTCAAAGTGAACCAATTTTAGTCTTTTTGAGGGACTAATGTGGGTTTTTTTTTGAATTTGTGAGGGACCACGATTTCAACTAAATGGATCCACTTTGAATTTGTTAGGGACCTTGAGACTATATTTTTTTTTAATGAACTAAAGTGAGGACCATGTTGTTAGGGACCAAAAAGAGTATTAAATTTATTTTTTTTTGGCCCGTCCATTATCTAATCAAGGGTATTATGATATCTTTCCCTACAAAAGGTTTTAATTTATTTATAAATAAAAGTGTGGGTTGTAGCTTAGTATAATAAAAGTTGGCCAATTTATTACTAGAAAAAGCCTTGAAAATTCTTCTGACAGTATGAAACAAATCATGTATTTTACTTTTCTAAAACAAATGCTTTATCTGTCCTACAAAAGAAGTTTTATTTTTCTTATTTTTAAATAAAAGTATGGTTTGTAGCTTACTATAATAAAAGTTGGCCAATTTATTACTAGAAAAAGCCTTGAAAATTCTTCTGATAGTATGAAACAAATCATGTATTTTACTTTTCTAAAACAAATGCTTTATCTTTCCTACAAAAGAAGTTTTTATATTTTTTAAATAAAAGTAGGGAAAGATATTGTGACAACCAAGTTATGTTACTACCAAGTGACTACCAATCAATCTTACCGTTAGATCGATTATCTTGATCCAACGGTTATATTTATTTTCATCTTTGTATGGTTATGATTTCCCAAATTTAATACTTTATATTTATTTTCACCTTTGTATGATTATGATTTCCCATATTTAATGCTTTCACTTTAAATATGGGAAATCATGACCATACAAAGATGGAAATAAATATAACTGTTGGATCAAGATAATCGATCTAACGGTGAGATTGATTGATAGTCACTTGGTAATAACACAACTTGGTTATCACAATATCTTTCCCGGTGGTAGCTTAGTATAATAAAAGTTGGCCAATTTATTACTAGAAAAAGCCTTGAAAATTCTTCTGATAGTATGAAATAATTCATGTATTTTACTTTTCTAAAACAAATGCTTTATCCTTCTTATCATCATCTATCACCATTCTGTTTTCAGACTTTTCTTTTTAGCATCATATTCTATTGCTTTGGCAGCTTCTCTCTTTCGGCTTTATGTTCCCTTATCTTGAACCTATTCCATCACCATCATTTCCACCATTATTTTAATTGGATTCCGAAATCCTAATTAAACAAGGAACCACCACTCGTTTATATCAGGTAAGATTTAAATTTTGAAATATATCAAAGAAGAGTTCATTTTTTCTACGGTCAATGTAGATAGCTTATCTATATTGAGCCCAAAATAACATTATTTTGAGGTGGAAATCAAGGTATTCTTGTAATTGTAATTTGTTTCAGGATTATAACAGTCTTTTTTATTATAATTTTTTAATTTTTCAATTCAAAACAACGTCATTTTGTAAGCGAATGTAGATAACTTATCTATATTAATTTTACAAACATTAAAGTAATCCAAGAATATTTGTTTTTTCATGATGATATGCTTTTCACACACACATTTCAACCTTCATATAGTATGACACGTAAGACTTTATTTTATATGACTTGAAAATATAAATCTCCCACACACTACTAAACCAACATAAGAAAACATTTTGGCTGTTTGACAAAAAAGGGATTTTTATCGCTTTAATTTTTTTTTCGTATTCAATTTTTGATATTTACAAATAAAGGTCTTTTAGCGCCATGGGGAGTCCTAGCAACATCGAGTGTCGCGACCCCGTTGGCGCACTCACACGATTGTGTCAAGTGACACAATCTTGTTATCATAGGCATTCCTGTTATAATAAAATTTCAGAATGCCATAACTTTCGACTCGGGTATCTAAATTAGATATTTCTTCATTTCACATAATTTTTTGAGATATACGTAGTGATACCTCATTTACCATATTTTATCTCTCACAAATATAATTCGAATTTGTATCAATAATACCACAATCACAGGAAAAAGACTACAATAACTTTCTGGCCATGCTTGATGCCTCTGAAACTATGTCTATCCTTGTTTTGTTCATTCTTTTCCTACTATTAGGGTTCTCCATTTTTGCTTCCACTTTTTCTTCATTTTATTTTTATTCACAAGAACAGAGCAAGGATAGTCCATAACATACCGGCTATGCTTGCTGGCTATATATATATATATATATATATATATATATATATATATATATATATATATAGATATATATATATATATATATATATATGGGGCAGGATATCTTACACCGGTGTAAGAGTTAGAAGTCTTACACTCAATCTATTGTGCGGCTATATATGTATATATATATACATAATACATATATATATATATATATATATATATATATATATATATATATATATATATACATATATATATATATACATATATATATATATATATATATATGTATAGATATATATACATATATGATATATATATATATATGTATATATATGTATATATGATGTATATATATACATATATGTATATATGTATGTATATATGTATATATATATGTATATATATATATGTATATATATATATATATGTATATATGACACCTGACATCGGTGTCAAATTTGAAATTTGACACCATCTTAACCGTTGATTTCCGTCAAGCCATTAGATCAAAAAAAATTAATGACTCTGATTTGCAAGCATGTGACGCCATTGATTTTGTTTGATCTAACGGCTCTCAGATAAGGTGTCAAATTTGAAATTTGACACTGGTGTCAAAGGATCTTACCTATATATATATATATATATATATATATATATATATATATATAGAGAGAGAGAGAGAAAGAGAGAGATAGAAAGGTTTTACCTACGACCTTTTTTTTTACAACTTCTTACAATCATATCTTAATACCGTTGATTTTCGCCAATCAACAGTTATCATTTATTGTGAATTAATAATTAATTAATGAATTTAATTTGCGAAAATGATAACCGTTGATTGGCGGAAATCAACGATGATAAGATACGGTTATAAGAGATTGTAAAAAAAAAAAAATAAACCTACCTCATATATATATATATATATATATATATATATATATATATATATATAAGGTATTGAAAAATCAAAAGAATATGTTATAAAAAAAAAAAAAATCAAAAGAATATTTGTTTGTGTTACAACATATATATTTTCATTCTTACTATTCCATCTTGTGAGTCTCTTATTTCTCTCTTCTTCACTGCGTCCAATAGTGTCAAGGTCTCTTGATTCTACATCTCAATAAGAGAATGAACGATAACAGAGAGATCCCTGTTACAGCAACTAGCACTGGCATGTCCAACTATGGAAGCAACAACCCTTATGTTCACATTTCCCCTCTTCCTACTTCCTCTACAGCTACAAACCGTGAGTAGTTAATTTTCTAAGATATTGTGTTATGTAAATAGGAAGCGGGTCTTGGAGTATCGGTAAGATTTTTCTTTGAGACGAAAACCGGAAGATTATAGGTTCAAGTGTAGGAAATAGTCTTTTTGCAAAAATTGAAGGATAAAACTGCATATAATAAACCTCACGCCTGCCCCAAGTTAGGAAGCCATGTGAAATGAGATTTGTCCTTTTATTATGTTCTGTAAATGAACTCCTTCTTGTTTAATTGTTGTTTTCCTGTTATGGTTTCAGGACCAAACCCAATGGATACGGTATATGATGCATTAAACCGTTGTAGCCGGAAGGTTGAAGAAGCAACAAGACGAGCTGAGATTATGGCTGACAATTTCTGGAATCACAGTGGGTTTGCCCAGAACTTTTTTGTGTGTCTGTCTTATGAAAGAAGTGCATCCTTTCCTTTCCTAAATAGTCGAAGACCGGAAAGATATGTCACGTGTGAGGATCTCAATCATCCACATACAAATCAACGGTGATGAAAGAATGCATTACAACGAAAGATGAAAAAAAGGATAACAGTTGGTTTATATGAGTTGATGAGATCCTCTCACATGACCTCAAATCACATAAAATGATCTATTTCCGGTTTCTATCTATAGTTTTTGAGAAAAGTATTTCTCCTTTTAAATTAAAGATATAACTTCTGTCATTTCACACCTTTATATTTTTTTTGTCCACACTAACCCCTATTTTATCTTTCTCTTTCTCTTATTTGAAATGACACAATTTTACATCCTTTAAAATGATACATTTTCCCCATAGCTTTTAGTTCTATAGATTTAGAGGGGGATATTCTCACTACCAAAATTCTTCACTACCAACTTATTACCTATCTAATCACCATTAGATTAACATTTTTTCTCTTTTCAAAAACTTTTTAATACCGTCTCTCTTTGATCCAATGGTGATGTGATGGGTAGTAAGTTAGTAGTAAGAATTTTTGATAGTTAGAATATCTTCACTTAAAGATTTATGAGTAAATACCTTTTTTGGTCCTCAGCAAATTTCATGACGCCCGTTTTAGTCCCTAACAAATAAAAAGGCTCATCGTGATCTCTAAGAAATTCAAAATGGATCCATTTAATTGAAATCGTAGTCCCTCACAAATTAAAAAAAGACCCATGTTAGTCTCTAAAAAGACTAAAATGGGTCCATTTTGAATTTTTTAGGGACCACTGTAAGCCTTTTTATTTGCTAAGGACTAAAGCGGGCGTCATCAAAGCTGAGGACAAAAAATGGTATTTACTCTAGATTTATATGGTTATTGTTTTTAACATTCTGAATTTAGTTCTAACGGAGTCTTGTTTTCTGTATACAGTAAGAATTAGTTCTAATCTAGCTGATGCAACAATAGCTAGAATTGTTCAAGGAACAAAGGTGCTTACTCTAGGAGGGCCTGATATGTTATTTCAACAAACATTTGGGATTTTCCAGGAAGAGAAACTCTTAAAGCCATTTGCTTGCTACATATCAACATCCACTGGACCTGTAATTGGAACGCTTTATGTATCAACTAAAAGATTAGCCTTTTGCAGCGACTATCCACTGTGTCATTATCCAATCTCCCAGCAAAATCATAGCGTGAACTATAAGGTATTTTCTTTTTCTCTTTGTAAAATAAACACTTGGCAGTTTGGGTGTAACACCCCGTTCTAGAACCGGTTTGTTAACATTGACTTATGATATTAAGCGCAGTTACAATCACATTGGTGCAATTAAATCCGGTTAAATTTTTCTTTTAAAGCAAGCCGAATTAAAATTACCCAATTGCGTGACCATAACCATAATGCATTGCGGAATAACATACTTAAAGCTTAATACCATACTTTCATTTCATTTATTACGGTCTCCATTTGCCCATAATATTATAGGATTTTTCATTACTTACGCGTGGGTTCAAACCGCGCTCAAATCGGAGCACCGTAGCCCAAGTTATGAGGTTTCTAAGCGACAGGTGCTGAAACGTCAGATCCTCTACGCTTCAAGCGTAGAACTCTACGCTTCAAGCGTAGAGGAGATTAATGGGACAGTGGGTCTACGCTTCAAGCGTAGATCCTACGCTCCAAGCGTGGACAGTCTGGAGCAAGCACCCAAAACATGGCAGTTTGACCTACCTGTGGTGTTTTAACCATAACTTGAGTTATACTTATCCAAATTACACAATCTTGGTCTCTATGGAAAGCTAAGAAACATATCTACAACTTCCATCAAGACACAAGGATCCAAATCTATCGTATAGGATACGAAAATTGGACAACAAGACAAGGTATCTTTGTTTTGAATTGGTTTTCCAACCTAAAGGTCTTCTTTCACCTAATTTACATCATATAATCCTTTCAATACATGAATTCTAGTCTCTCTAGATACTCATATACAAGAGAAGCATACATATCATTTCATCATATATGCAAATACCCAATAATTACAACATAGCATGTTTACAAGTTTCAATTACAAATCATGGGACTTAGCTACAAAACACTATGATCACTCCTTGGCTCCCATCAACAAAAGAGATACCAAAAGCATGAGCATAGGCTAAGTCCACCCAAATAAATATAGCATGCATATGACAATTGATTCTCATTTAGCAATCCTATACATGTGAACTACAAAATAACATGCTTAATCAAATGACACGATATCTTCATATGCCCAATCACTTCAAATATGGCCACTTGCCATCAGAGGCTCCTGCAGCATCCTTTCCTGAAAGGGGGTCCCCAACCACACGGGGTGAGATATACGAATATATCCAGTAAACCAGGGGTCCTTGGAGCATCTCTCCACCCCATAGTTCAATAACAGTGTAATAGCAATGACAATAATAATGCAGCAAATACATATACATGCAAGTGTACACAACATCTCCAGGAGAAATCCCTCGAGCTGTCCTAAGGATACTCAGATGAAAATAGTCCTACTGGCCAGCTAAACTACCAAGTATGATTTACGCATCGTCATGCAACATACCAACATAGGAAAACACCATCCTATGTCACACCAAAGCATGCAAATACGTATAACAAAGCATTACAATATTTCATTGCATTTATATACAACAACACACCATTACCCGTTCAGGGCTTGGTGGAACAATAAAGGGAATTACACCCAAGGTCCGAAGGCTTACCTCAAAGCTTCCAACTAAACCTTTGTTCTTCACCAATCTTCACAAAACAACATTAACTTCAAGGAGCTAACCGAGCTCCATAGCTTGCTCCAACGGTTGGTTATTCACGGTTGGTTCAAATGCCTCAATCCTAAGCATCACATGGACAATATCAACAATCAACCCAAACCAAACCATTGATTACACCAACAAGCCAAACCATAGTCAAATGCATAATTTTGTAATTTTCCAAACAAAATCATATGACTATATAAACTTATTTTCACCGATTAAATGTCATTCCTAGCATTTTTCTCAACATGCTCTAGGCCTCAATCTACCTAGAACATATCCCATTCACTCACATAATCATAAACCCCAAAACACTATTCATCCAAAACCTAAATCATGGATTCTTCATGAAAATAGAGTTCAAGGGATGAAATCTTACCACCAAGTGTTGCACAATCAAGGGGTGAGGGTTCCTCAAGCTTCCATGGAGGTAGAAGCTCTCAAATCTCACAACTTCTCCAAAGGGTTAAAACTTTGGGAAGAAAAATCTCCACCCACACAACTCCCACCAAGACCCAAGCTAGGATTGTGAAAGAGGGGAAGATTTGAAGTGGTTTAGGCTCTTGAATCACTCAAAACCATCAATGGTAGCACACTCTAGGGTTTTTCCCCTTTCTTTTCTCTTCTCTTCTTCTCCTTTCTCTCTTCTCTTCTTTTCTTCTTTCTTCTTTCTTCTTTTTCTTTTCTTTCTGCGCACAAGGGTGGGGAAATAAGGGTGCCCTAAGTGTCTTGCCACTTAACACCGGTTAAGTGGGTATCGGTTCATCTATCTATTCAATTCCATTAATTACCAAACTTTACCCAACAGTCTGGAATATTTTTCTAGGAATATTTATAGTTCCATTTTTATATTTTGGGTACTTTTTTTCTACACCCATTTATACCCCTTAATTTTCATAGAGTACACTTTTTACCTCAAAAGTGACCCTAATTAATTTTATAAGGGATTTTACTTATTTTTTACACACTAATACATGCTTAATTATCTAATCACATGTATTTTGCTAATTAATTCTATTGGGCTATTATATTGGGAGTCGTCTATGTTACCCAATGGGTTGCGAGTAACCTTGTTTCAAACAGAAAATATTTTAAGTACTCCACATTTACTAGAATTGAAAAAAAAAATAATCATTGCGTTGAGATATATAATCTCACGTTGGTTGTATGTGCAATTAATGTGAAGTTTATAAGGCCTTGGGCACTTCCATCCTTTGAGCTAGTTTTTACACATTGCATATCAGTTAGTGTATGAGAGCTCAGTGGGTAGGTAAGGACCTCGGTTCGATCTTTACCAATGTCATCTTGGGAAAAGATATAAAACCTCAATCCTTAACTAGTACTCGGATTGTAGGGATACCGGAGAAGCCTACTCGCATAAAAGAAGTAATTAGGATCAATATTAAAAAAAAAAAAAAGTAATCTAACTAACAACATTTATTCCATCCCTTCCTTTATGGATAATGCGATACTCGCACACTTCTCATATTCTCTTTGCAAGTAACTAGACATTAACTGGACCCCACTTAAACTTCATTTTTGGGGAATCACAAGCTATTTCACACCTCTTTACTGAAGTATAAGTCCTAAGTTAAAACCTTTGGAATTTCTGAATAGGAGCATCTCAAATTTTAGGGAATTATTCGTGTCATGTACTAAATTTTTTTGTCTCTTATATCTAGGTCGTAGTGCAGCTGGATCAATTGAGCACGGTTTGTCCTTCAACAAATAGATTGAATCCTGCAGAAAAATACATCCAGCTTGTCACGGTGGATGGATATGAATTTTTTTTTATGGGGTTCGTTGCATATGAAAAGGCTCTCAAGACTATAAAAGAGGCTTCACAGCAATATCGCAATCATTGCAGAGGAGGCTTGAGTGTTCATCAAGCTTGAATTCTTTTTCATCTCTGTGCTTAGACATACCCTGAATAACAATGTACCTTATACTTTTCTATTTTTTATCGTCCAATTTCTTTGGGAACAAATCACGTACAACTTATGCTTACTAAGCCACAGTGACTTAGATTTTTTACGTATGTGAATTGTGAATAGTGAACTAAACTACTCGGATTTCAGAAACACATGGTAAATAGATTGCAAATGCAGAGTTCAAGTTATCAGGCAAATTTAATCACAATTTGATGGCACAAGCCAAGGCTCCCTCCACTACAAAATTAATTAGTTCTACAAAATGAATTATCAGTGAAGAGACAGGGAACCACCCCAAATGAAACTGTTCTGTCAATAATAGATGACAGATAGTAGATCAATGTAGGATCAAGTACTCTCTTTAAGATATCTATGAATGAGATAGATTGAGATAGCAGATCACTTAATTACAACATCATGGACAGCCGATTGGTTTTGTATGAAGTACCCCAAAATCCTCCCCCGATTTGCCCAACTTGTAATCCAAAAGAATGATATCAACTAACTTCCCGTAGTAATCGCCCTCAGCACCGTCGACTTGCCCACCTCGACAACATACACCATAATTACAACATGACATATTTTGATTCGCTTCTACAGTTGCAAATCTATATCCGTTGACTATATATTTTCTGAATCGGGTGACAAATCTTGCAGCTCCACTTGATAAAATATATGCAACATCATGGACAGCCGATTGGTTTTGTATGAAGTACTCCTCAAACCATTGAGAAAATTCAGACGTAACGTGTTGATCAACTTCAGAATCTGACCATAAAGGATGATTCGAACGTGTCCATTTGGAAAAGTTTCTGTAAGGAAAAAAATATTATAAAACTCATGAGGATAACTACCCATAAACCAAATATAGTCACGTAATGGAAACATCATCTCTAAGTTCAAAAATGAAATCTTACTCTATGTACGGAGCGGCCTCTGGTGAGTTGTTTAGAATGTACCACTCTGCAACGTTCTTATCCCGTCCTTCTAGAATTGATGCCTTTTGCCTTCCCACGAATCGGCCTGGATAATTAAATAGTGATATCTGACCACTCGTATCACCGCCATCATCATTTCGAGGGACTCCTCTCCAAGTTGATATAAATTCAGGAGGATAATAGTATGATGCAAATTTACCAGTCTCTTCAACGAGATACGCTTCGGCGATAGATCCTTCAACATGCCTCAAGTTACTGACCTTCATCTTCAGTGTGCGTACAAACCTATGAATAGATATTAGGGTTCTTATAATTTGTAGCAACGTGTGACGCAATTAAATGTTTGGATAAAAAACTAACCTCTCAAATGGATACATCCATCTATATTGTTGTGGACCTCCAACCCTTGCTTCATAGGCCAAGTGAACATGCAAATGTTCCATTGAGTCAAAAAACGTAGGAGGAAACACCATCTCTAATTTGCATAGTAGTGTTGGCACGCTCGACTCCAAATGTCGTAACCTTTCAGCATTAAGTTGAGAAGCACAAATTTCTCTAAAGAACATTGAAAGTTCGGTCAATACACTCCACACTTTCTTCGGTAATGCTTTGAAAGCCCACGGCAACAATCTCTGAAAGAAAACATGACAATCATGACTCTTCATACCGAATAACTTTGCCCCGTTCATGTCAACACACCCCGACAACTTGGATGCATAACCATCTGGGAATTTAAGATCCTTAACCCAGCGCAACATTTCTAAATTCTGGACTTTATTCAGTGTGTACGGCGCTTGAGGTTTCAAAGTCCGCCCAGTTGGAGTTTCAACCAAATTTAAACCAGGTCTTCTGCAAATCGCCTTTATGTCCAATCTTGCATTTACAGTGTCCTTCGTCTTTCCCTTGGTGTCCATCACAGTATATAAAATATTGCAAAACACATTCCTCTCTATATGCATAACATCAAGGTTGTGTCTTAACAATTGATCTTTCCAATATGGTAGATCCCAAAAGATGCTACGTTTGCTCCAATGGTGATCATTGCCATATCCCTCAGGGTTGTCGGAAGCAGGCCTCTCTTCAACACTTGGAATGTACTTTACCCTCTCCCATATTTCTTGGCCACTTAACCGACGAGGTGTGTCTGCCCTTTCGACAACACCTCTCCTGAAGTCTTTTTTATTTCCCCTATACGGGTGATCGAGTGGCAGGAATCGTCGATGAGTGTCAAACCAACACACCTTATGACTGTGTTGCAAGCTAAAACCCTTATTTTGTTCCAAACATACCGGACATGCAAGCTTCCCCGATGTCTGCCATCCGCTCAACATCCCATATGCTGGAAAATCATTTATTGTCCACATCAAGGCAGCCCGCATGGTGAAATTCTGCCTCAACGATACATCATATGTCAGAACCCCTGCACTCCATAACATGTTAAGCTCGTCTATCATATGTCAGAACCCCTGCACTCCTCAACGACGGAATTGCAACCGAACTGCAAGGGATTCTGCGACGGCAATGTAGTAACGGAAATCTTGCCTATTTTCCCTCGCAATTGTTTTTCCCTTGCAAATTCCGTCGCAATTTGCAAGGGAATTTTTCCCTCACAAATTTCCCTTGCTATTCGCGACTTTTCCAGTAGTGTTGGTTTTGTGAATTTCCGAAGTCCATATTCAGCCGCTACTGCAATTGAGATGTTAAATGGTACAGTTGTGGATGACAAGGTTTTATTTGTGGATAGAGCTAAGAGGAAAGCGGAAAGAGATGCAGAGTTGAAAGCCAAAATTAGCACATATGAGAATCACAAGGTGCTAATTTATACTTGAAATTTCTTGATGACAACTTCGATGATGAAAAGTTGAGGGAACTATTTTCTAAGTTTGGAACCATAACATCTTGCAAGGTGATCCTTGATGCACATGGGCGGAGCAAAGGATTTGGTTTCGTGGCATTTTCTACTGCTAAAGAAGCAAGTAAAGCCTAGAAAATGAATCACAAAGTTGTTGGACAAAAGCCTCCCTATGTAGCTATAGCCCAACGCAAAGAAAAGAGAAAGGCTTATTTGCCGGGTCATTTTGCTGAAATGCGTGCAAAAAATCTTGCGTGGAAGGAAGCCTATTGCCGCTCCAAAGAGTCCAATGAACTTATGAAGGTCTAGTAGTTTTCAGGGAACTTTTTTTAGTGTAATTAGGGATCAGTGGTTTGTATTTTGTATCTCGAAATATCAAATCAATATACGATATTGTTCAGTCTATTATTTTCTCCATCCTTTCCCTCTCTCTCTCTCAAAACCTATACTTGTCCGTAATTTCAACAATATAGATTTTTATCAAAAATTCCGTTTGCGCGTGTTGGTACTTTGCTACAATGTGCAAATACACGCGCAAGCATTCGCGACAACAAGTAATATAGGGCTTTTAAGAGTCCCAAATATCGTTCCCTCAAGGATCTTTTGCAAATTTTCTAACTTAACTAATTAGTGATTGTAAATCAGCACACACATTAGAAATAAAATCAAAGTAAAGATCATGATTTTGGGAATTTAGTTATAAACAGAAACAGATTTAAATGCCAACAATTTTTCTTTTTATATAAAGGAATTAATATCTAGGAATTAAGAAAGTTATGGTGATCGAAAATGCTGCTGGAGGTATAGAAAAGTTTGTGAAGAAAAATAGGTTGAGTTCAGTCCCCCTTCCCTACAGCCTTCAAATGAGTGCTAAAATAGTTTCTTAAAATCAATTCCCACGTGTTGAACTTTCTCTTGCTGCTTTTAATCTCTTAAAAACATTATTATCATTTACCTTCAATTCACACATCTCTGTGCTAAAAGAAGGAACGAACAATAAATCCAATCAACACATCATGGAGGCTGTTCTCATCTCTGAGCAACACCCCTTGAGAACTTTCACTCTCAAGTCCATGATGTCCAACATAGTTCTGGCCTTAGTCATTTCTCAATGACTAAATCCTGGAATAATATCCTATAATCAGGCCTCAAAAATAGGATAAGTAAAATTTTAACACAACGATGAACAAAATGAAAACAATTTTAAACAACTGAGATTTACACCATTCAAGACTGTGGTTCGGGTTCCTACACCCAACCTTGATGAAATTAGCTCATACCCATAAGGGTTAAGCTAAACACTACAACTAGATGTTCAAATAAAAACGAAAAATGCAGAAATCAAAGGTGCAGCAAGAGTCCTAACAACCGGACGACCTCACTGCTGCACCAACAGTATTCAATACAGAGAGTAAAAGAAAATAACAAACTCCAAACGTATATGAAAAACTCAGGAAATGATAAATATAGAAATCAGATGGATGAAGAAAAAAGGATCCCCTCACATTCACTGTTCTTCTTCTATTTATAGCACCTTCCTCGCACATGCATGGGCTGTGGGCCCTCTCCTTGCAGCCTCCACGTATTGCTTCCTTGCTGTAGGTCCTTCAACCAACTTTTAGCTCCACGATTTCACAAGGGATTCACCCAACAACTTCTCTTTTCACGATTGTACTGACCTCCACGTCACTATTCTGTTAGAGATGAGCTTCTAGAACGATGTTCAAGTGAACCGGTTACTAGAACAAGGGCTCTTTACGGATGGTTAAGAAGGATGGTTCAGTAGAGAGCTGTGGCTGTGGGAGAGAAAGGGTTCGGAGATGTTACGCTAGGGTTCGAGCAATGGAGAGAAATAGCTAGGGTTCCTGAGACTTAGCAGTGTGTCTCATTCTTGTGGACCGGATCCCTTTTTTTTTTTCTTTTTGGGCAACAAAACGCACAGCCCTTTGCTCCTTCGATTGGGCTGGTGGGACTCAGCCGAGCCCATTCTTTTTCTTCTTTTCTCTTGGGTTGATCTCAATTTGGGCTGAGTTCGCAGCCCACTTCTTTTTGTTTTGCTTTCTTTGAACAGATTTAATAATTGGGCTTGCAAAATACACAAATCAGCCCATTAGCACTTAAACTCAGAATCTATCATTTTCATGTAATATTTGGGGTTATATTTGGTAAAAGATATCCATTTAATTAACATTTTAATATCTACACACATGTTCTAAGTCATAAATCATGAACTTATCACACCCCCAAACTTACATTGTTGCTTGCCCTCAAGTAACAGAAAAAAAATCAGCATCTGAATAAACAGAATCACATCACTCATTGCTACTTAAAATCAACAACCATCTAAACTAATTCCCAACAACAGTTCAATGCTCAACCTTGCACAATTTTCCAGTGAATCATATTAACAAAAAACCAAAGAACAAAGGAGTGTACTCAATCCAGTAGCCTGATCATTCACAATCAGTCAGCTTGGTGATCAATTTTATTCATCAAAATTCTCAACCACAGAGAGTGAATTTCAAATGCATGAATATCTCAAAAGGCTGTATAATAATGACAAGAGAATGCTTTGAAAAATAATCAATTTTAACACAGCATGCAGTATTTTTTCAATCGGCACAGAGATGGCAACCTTTCACACCCTCACTTAATCACAAAAGTATTTACTTGATGCTCAAGGGTTCTGTTTCTCTCAATCCAACACTGGCCAAGTTCTAGCATAGGCTTGATAAGATGCTCATGTCTCCCAAGTGACACACAGACTAAGCCAAATCAAAGGGTCTTGCATAGGTTGTAATTTGGCTGAGGTTAATTTGGCTGAGGTGGGGGTGGAGGCTTTGTGGGGAAATGGTTAACTCAGCTACAAAGGAAATGAGACTAAACCA
>JAVKPL010011117.1:0-11757 GCA_032173675.1 Gastrolobium villosum
TCAGTGTAAAACTGAGCCAAAATGAGTGATTAGTATAGGAACCAAGTGGCAGAGTGTGAAAGTCAGAGGTTAATGAAAGAACTGATGTGTAAATGTGCAGAGAGTGTGGAATATTGTGGTTCAGCAAGAGAGTTAATGTGTAATTCAAGATGAAAATGATAAGATTTGTTAGTGAACTGAGGTATAAATTCAGTGCAAGGATTGAGGTGAAGTAGTTATCTGTGATTCGACGAAAATGATTGGAAGATCCCTGTGTGATGGGAAATGTGAAACTTATACTGAGAGATTTGAGATGTGTATAGAACTTTGAGAAAATTTAACAATTATGGATTAGGGATTATGTTATGAACCATGGCAAGTGATTAGTCAAAATAAAAGAGTAAACAATCTGTGAGAACAGAAGCAAAGGAAGAGAGAAGAATAAGTAACAAGGAAGACGAGTTAGAAAATGGACTACAGACTGATCATAACCGCGACTACTATAAACCAAGACACCGAAGAAAGTAAACTGCCATGAGAAGAATGACACGAGTTAGTAAGATGAATTAACTTAATTAGCAGGTGTATATTATACCATGACTATGAGTAACTGGGCAGCCCATGGGGTAATACACGAAAGTCAGTTTGCTGTTATATACAGATGTATTATGAGTATAAATTTCTCTGTGCACTGGGTGCATGTAATATGATTTGATAGTAGGAAGATCTCAGCGGGACCTATGTGTCGGGAGCGTATAGTTATCTCTGTGCGGGTTAAGTTCCCGGAGACTAGTAGTATTTGATATGAGTGATGAGAAACGAGGGAGTGTTCCACATTGGTGTAACGGTTAGTATGGTAGAGATAATTGATGTAAATGCACAAAAAAGAAACGTTTGGGGGATGCCTTAGAATAGGGACAACTAGTAGTAAGTCGTTTGTAAGGCATGGATCATATGGGTGGATTCTCTGATCGGTGGGTCATAGCATCTGGGGCCCTTAGGACAGCAAGAGCTCGAGGGGTTAAACCTGTGAATGTTGTTACCCACTGTATCGGGAGAGTTTTTCCATATGGTTAACGCAAGATGCGAGGTCATATATTTGTAAATGGACAATAGTATGTCAGGTTTGGATATAAGAGTTGTGGCTTAGGGTGCAAGATCTTCGAAGTGTGATAGTGAAGCACTATTGTGGGTGTAAAGAAAGTTTGATGAAATAAATTTTGTCTCTAAGTGAAGTAGTAAGTTAGTTGGAACCCTCGTCTTATGACCAAAAAGGGATGATAACGTGAGTTAAAGTTGACAGAATGAGTAAGTGTCCTTCTAGGAAGGCTAGAGATAATCAACATTTCAGGTAAAACAGTAAAGTGTTAGCCCTAAGGAAAAGATAAATTGAAATAGAGTCAAGTGCGAACGTGTATTAATAGATGGGAACTATAGTTGTAATTGATTACCAAAGAGTGAATAGCTTGGTTTTGCTGGTAAAGTAGATTGAGAAGTGTTATATGTAATCACATATGCCACTTATGGTGGAAAGTGTGTGGAAAATGCACAATGTTGATGGTGTTTTGATTAAGTACTAATGAGGTATGGACGAGTGTTTGTGGTAACTTTAAATATTCCGAGAGACTGATGTGCCAACTGGTGGTGAATTGTAGAAATAGAGGCAATGATGGAATTAATTTTAAGTGGCTTGATAATTAAGTGTCAAGGATTCCTAGTGAATAGGACTTGTATATGAGAGATATGGCATTTTGAATAGTCCATCAGTTAATAGTGAAGTGGGTCGGAAATTGATTTGTTCCAAGGTGTTAAGTGGAAGTGAGTAAAGCTGTAAAGTAATAGTATTTTGAGTTGGACATCCAGGATTAAATGATTATGATTACGAGAAAGTGGTATAAATGAGTGGAACACAAGGTTAAGTAGTAACATCGAAGTGGAATGAAAGTCGAAAATAGTTAGTGGGTGAAAATATTAAGCATGAGTCCTCGATATGGAGGTCATTGATGAGTGTTGTGTTTAGACCATGAAAGGTCTGAGTATGAAATTAAGCTGACTGAGTGGATAAAGTTGAGATGGTTCAGTTAATGAAAAGAGTAACATTGAAAGTAAATTATGAATATGATTAGTAGATGGAAAGATTCAGGAGTGTGTGTGGTTAAAAGATCTTAAAGGGTTAATTGAAGAGATAAACTATTGTGAGAATTGTGAATTTCGTATAATGAAGAGAAAGATATGGTTATAAGTACCTAAGAAGAGGTAAAGACACGTGACACGGAAAAATAAAGTATATAAGTATAGAATTTAACGTGAGTCGGAACTGTAGGAAACGACAAAGTGCCCTTGAAACTAGAAAGGATGTGCTTCGGTGAAAGCTAAGAAAACAACTAAATCATAAGAGTAGTAACAGTAATGGAAAGGACTAGTATGTCTGAGTACGGTTGAAACAGTGAGGACAGCGAAAAGAGTTAAGTGCTAAAGAAAGTGTGAAGATACATGAAAACAATTAGAGTCTATTATGGAAACAACTAGAGATGTTTGGGAACGACATTGGGTCCGAAAGACAGATGCAGATGAAAATGAGATGAAGTGAGATAGAAAAATTGTAATATGGTCGTCTATTACCTATAAATTGGTGGAAGGGTAACCGTAAGCCGTGAAGAGCTTAAAGTATTGTGAATTGAAGGTCGTAGCACCATAAATGACAAGTGTAAAATGAGTATATGATGAACTACAGTGAGTGAAAAAGCAACAGTGGTTTAAGGAAATAGTGAAAGATATAATGAGTTAAGGGGTCAGATACCCGAAGTTATCAAGTTTGTGAAGGACTAAGTAATCACGGATACCGCAGAGATGAGATTTTCGATTACACCCCGTGTTACGGGACCGTTAAGATGTAATTTTGCGGACAAAATTCTAAAAGGTGGGGTGATTATAACACCTCACAATTCTAAATTAAGTAATTAAAGTATTAAGTGAGTAATCAAGTGATGGATTAGTGAAAATCCCAAAGGATAGGCCGAAATACAAAGAAAGGGCAAAACGGAAATTAGCCAACACGCAACCCTAGGAAGATAAAAATTGAGTAGAAGGTCTCAGTTGATAAAAATAAGCCTGGAAATGGATTCAGAATGAAAAATTGAGTGGATAGGCAAGTTTCAGAAAAATCAGTGAATAGTGTTTTTCGCGGGTAAAAATACCGCAGTAAAATTGCATCGTAAAACGTGCCAATGAAATTTTGAGCTCTAGGTTTCAAATATGAGTTATAAATGGTTTATAGAGTTAGGAAATATGAATTTTGATAAATTTTGATGGAATTAAGTCTGATTGGGGAAGCGTGCCAACAGCGCGCGCAATAGCGTAAAACAGTGTTTTCTCCGAATGACCGGAAAACTCCGGATTCATCTGATCAAGTGTAATTAAGGGGCAATGGTCAATGTTAAAAATTAGAGTTTCTAAATAAGTTTTGAAATTATGGACGTTTAGTGAAATCGGAGGGAAATTCTGATGAATTTTAAATCGCGTGAGGTGGCGGTGGGACCCACCCCACTTAAACCACTTAAGACACATGTCATTTGTACTATTCATCATCATCTTCTTTTCCTCTCCCCTTGCAAACCCGCAGCCCCTTCATGAAAAACACATCTTTGCTTCAAATTTTCATTTCATCATAACTTAGTCATTTTAACACCAAATCAAGTGATTCTTGTGTTGAAACTTGATGGAAAACACCTTCTGAATCCATTGGTAGCCTTGTTTAGCCTTGAAAGTGAGTGTGTGAGGAGATCTAGCCCCATTTCAGTTGCGGTTTTGTGAGGATTTTTGATGTTCATGAAGCTTTTTCATGCTCCAATGGTGGAGTATGCTTAGGTGGAGCCATATACCGTGCATTTGGGTGAGTTATTTCAACATTTCATTGGTTGGTTTTTGAGTTTTGATTATGGACCCTAAAGAGGGATTTTGTGATATGTTGTGTTAGAGAGCTCAAATGGAAAATGTCTATTAGATGATAATGTCTTAGAATGATGCATTAAAGCTAGATATGCAATAAAAATTATTGAGGAAAAAAGTTGATTTTTAACTTAGTGAAATTTTTGGGTGTCAAGACTTTGAATTTTGAAAATGTGATGGGAGTGTATTGGTGAGTTGTTGTATGATTGTATGATGATATAATAGGATGATATGAGGTGTGGAGTGGTTAAAGTTTATGGAAATTCCTTGGATGTGAATTAGTGAGCAAATCGGCCTTTAGGCAAAAAGAGGTAAAATGATATTGTGTAAATTGCATGGATGATGTTTCATGCTTTAAATGGTAATTAGATGGGTTGTGTTGTGATTGTAAAGTGGAGGAATCAATGAAAAATAATGAGTGGTGTCATTTGGCATAAAAGAGCCTAGAGTGAAAGATTTAGCAAACGATGGGTAAAAGACGTAAAACGGAGAAACGACGATTGAATTAGCCTTTTGGCAACCTATTGAAGTGTAATAAAATGAGAAATAAAATTTAGAAAAATAAATCCCTAAATAACACTAATATGGCTGAACCACCAAGTGGGGAAAAGGGGGATTTTGGTGTTTTTACGTTTTGTCGTAATTTGACGTAAACTGACGGCTATGCGTGGTTGTATAGGTTGTCGTACGTGGATATAAACTTGGAACAGTGAAATAGTGGATTGCCCTTGGTTTTGAATCAAGTGCATTGAGGTAAGTGATGTGGTTTACACATGATATGTTGAAATTCATGAGTGGATTCAAAGTTCTAAGTGTGTGGAATGGTCCTCTGTGTAGGCGTTCCCTGTGAATCAAGCTATAAGTGGAGTTCTGCGGAGCTCAGTGGAAGGAAAAAGAAAGGTAACCTCTTGGTACTGGGGCTTGTTCCCCTTTTGTGTTCCACCTTTCTAGTTGATGACAATGGTAGGAAGTGTGTATGAGTAGTGTAGAACAGCATGTCATGCATGTGCATTATCACAGTGGGTACTTATGTACCAGATCTCTGGCCAGTAGATATTTTTAGCCTTCGGGCAAGTGTTTCCGGACTGCCACTGGATAGGTCTCCGAGAGGGAGTTCCAGTTGACCCAGGGTCGTGGTGTGTTATCCGGATAGGAGCACACTAGGTTGTCTCGGGTGTATATGGTTGGAAGGGGTACCTTGGTGGGTTGTTCTCTGAACACGCCAGGGGTAGTACCCATAGGCGTATAGCCGAGGACATGGCGTGGTATTGGTAGCTACCATCCCGCATGTCGTAGTTGTTCTGATATATATCCCCTTTCTCTAAATCCCTTGCTTTATCCCTTTTTATAACAGTGATGTTGTTTTATATTATTGATATACATCGAAGTGAACCATTGGGCGGAGTTTTCTCCAGAACCTCTTGGTTACTGAGATATATTCGTATATCTCACCCCGTCTCGGGGCATTTATTTCAGGAGGTAGCAGTGGCACAGGAGTGGCGGGCAAGAGGCCCATAGGAAGATCATGAAGTGTTGTCATTAATTATCCATGATCATGTCATTTTAGTTATGAATTCATTTGTTAAGTAAAGTTGTAATATGTGGATTATTGTAAATTGAAGTTAAAGTGTAAGTGTAATTGTAATTCAGTATTGTAAATATACCATGGATGTATGCTTATTATGATGGAAGAGCTTTAGGCCTACTTTAGGTTTATGATTATCTGTATGATGATATATGCATGAAATTGAAGTTGGTGATTGAAACTATAAAAGATTTGAAAGTGAACTGCTTATGATTTATGTATAATTTGGATTGGGTTGTAAGTGCCCCAAGGCGTTGTTGGTCCTTGAGTGTGCCACCCATTGGATTTTGCTGGATTTCAGGTGTATTGTAGTGTTAAACAGCTTATGCAAATTTGGGGATTTTAGAAATACAAAGGAAACTCTGGCGAATTTTCTGTAGAATTGGCAGCTTTTGGGTGAACTTTGGAGGAGCGTATCTCTCTCCATAGTGGTCCGATTGGGACGTGCCATACGCCATTTTGAAGCTTAAGATGTCCCCTACGTTGTTTCAAAAGCCTAGGTTCATTGGTGGTGTGTGCAGCCCATGGGGGCTGTTGTCACGCACTGCCCTGTTCTGGCCAGTACCAGTGGGCAGATTCGGGTCTGTGTTGGGAAATTAATTCCCACTTCGTTACTTGGTCAAATTAAGCGTACGAAATATCAAATCGAAGTTTGAGGTGTCTACTTTATGGTGTAAAAGTTTGAGAGGCAGTGTCCTTGTGGTTAGGTGCAGTTTATTCCGTGAAGTTTGGACGTTTTAGGCTGTTTTGGAGTTGGTAGGCAATGTTGTTTGTCCAACTTCAAACGGCGATAACCGGAGCTCACGAGCTCGGAATTGAGTGTGTGATAGCTTGATAGAAAGGTAAGTGAATAAGGAAAAAGGATAACCTGGAGTTTAAGTTTGGATTTTTATTTTGTGTTCGTAGAAAAACAGATTGGCAAATCCTGTTAAGTGGTAAAAACGTAAAAAGTGGGGAAATGGGCTAAGTGGGTTTATGGGAACCCCTTAGTATCTTTTAGGTAATAAAATAAAGTGTATAAAAAGTTAAGAAAGTCTTCCGCTCATATCGTAACAAATCCTTTTTTATAATTTAAATTTATATAATATTAATTATTTTTATATTATTTTAGGGGAATGTTATACTTACAATCTATTTTCATTTATGACTTATTACAATCATATCTTAACCATTGACTTCCGTCAATCAAAAATTAAGATTTTCTCAAATCAAATTTATTAATTAATCATTAATTCGTAATAAATGGCAACCGTTAATTGATGAAAATTAACGATTAAGATATAATTATAAAAGATTGTATAACACCTCACAATTCAACCCTAGGAAGGTAAAAATTGAGCAGGAGGTCTCAGATGATAAAAATAAGCCTGGAAATGGATTCAGAACGAAAAATTGAGTGGATAGGCAAGTTTCAGAAAAATCAGTGAATAGTGTTTTTCGCGGGTAAAAATACCGCAGTCAGATTGCACCGTAAAACGTGCCAGTGGAATTTTGAGCTCTAGGTTTCAAATATTGAATTTAAATGGTCCATAGAAATAGGAAATATGATTTCTGATAATATTTGAGGGATTTAAGTCAATTTGTGGAAGTTTGTCAACGGAGCGCGCTGTACCTTAAAGCAGTGTTTTTCCGAACAACCGGAAAGCTCCAAAGTTTATCTGAATGATTAAAATTAAAGGATTTTGTTAAGATAAAAAAATTATAATTTCTCATTAGGTTTTTAAATTGTGAATTTTAGTGATGATCGGAGGGAAATTCGGGTGAGTTTTAAATCGCGTGGGACCCGTTTCCACTTAAAAATCACTTAAAGCCACTATTCATCACCCTCACCCTCACCATTTCTCTCTCTTCCCTTGCGCACACAGCCCCCCTTTCTTCCCTCTTGTGCAGATTTTTCCCCCTCCCCTAAACCAAGCAATAATCCACCAAATCCAACAAAGTTTGTGTTGAATCTTGATGGAAAACACCTCCTAAACCCATTGGTAGCCTTGGTTAGCCTTGAAATTGAGTGTGTGAGGAGATCCATGCCCATTTAGGCCGCGGTTTGCAAGAAGAAAAGGGTGATCATGTTGATTTTAAATGCTCCAATGGTGGAGTATACTTAGGTGGAGCCTTATACCGTTCAATTGGGTGAGTTATTTCAACATTTCATTGGTTGATTTTTGAATTTGGATTATGGACCCTAAAGAGGGATTTTGTGATATGTTGTGTTAGAGAGCTCAAATGGAAAATGTCTATTAGATGATAATGTCTTAGAATGATGTATTAATGCTAGAAATGCAATGAAAATTTTAAGCGAAAAAAATGGATTTTTAACTTAGGGAAAAATTGATGCATGAAATGGAATTTTTGAGTTTTGTGTTAATGTGTGGTATAGTGAATTGTAGTGTGATTATATGATGTTAGGAAGTGATTATGTGAGTTGTGGGCCATAGGAATTGAGTGGAAATCCTTGGTTTGGACTAACCAAGATTAGGCCATTTATGTACAATTGAGCAAATGGATGTGTTAGAACACTTTGGTGTTGTGTTGTGTGATGGAAAAGTTATTAGATGGGTTGTGTGGTGATTGGCATGTGGAAGAATCAATGTAAAAATGATAAGTGTTGAAAGTGGCAAAATGTGCCTAAAGTGTAATAATTCGCAAAACGTTGCGAAAAAGTCGTAAAACCGTAAAACGGCGATTGAACTAGCCTTTGGGTAACCTAAGTAAGTGAAATAAAATGAGAAAGAAAATTTAGAAAAATAAAACCTAAATTAACCCTTGCATGGCCGAACCTTAGGGGGGAGAGAGGAGGAAATTTGACGTTTTTGCGTTTCGACGTATTGTGACTGAAACTGACGGTCGTGCATGGTTGTACAGGTTGCCGTACGTGGACATAGACTTGGAACAGTGAAACAGTGGATTGCCCTTGGTCCTGGATCAAGTGGATTGAGGTAAGTGTTGTGGTTTACAAATGTACGTTGAAATTCATGAGTGGATTCGAAGTTCTAATTGGGGGGAATTGTCCTCTTTGTAGGCGTTCCCTGTTAAGCGCTGCAAGTGGAGTCTGCGGAGCTTAGTAAAAAGAAAGAAAGAAAGGTAACCTCTTGGTACTGGGGCTTGTTCCCCTTTTTGTGTTCCACCTTGCTAGTTGATGGCAATGGTAGGAAGTGTGTATGAGTAGTGTAGAACAGCATGAGCATGCATGTGCATTATCACAGTGGGTACTTATGTACCAGATCTCTGGCCAGTAGATATTTTTTAGCCTTCGGGCAAGTGTTTCCGGACTGCCACTGGATAGGTCTCCGAGAGGGAGTTCCAGTTGACCCAGGGTCGTGGTGTGTTATCCGGATAGGAGCACACTAGGTTGTCTCGGGTGTATATGGTTGGAAGGGGTACCTTGGTGGGTTGTTCTATGAACACGCCAGGGGTAGTACCCATAGGCGTATAGCCGAGGACATGGCGTGGTATTGGTAGCTACCATCCCGCATGTCGTAGTTGTTCTGATATATCCCCCTTTCTCTAAATCCCTTGCTTTATCCCGTTTTATAACAGTGGTGTTGTTTTTATGCTATTTGTATACATCGAAGTGAACCATTGGGTGGAGTTTTCTCCAGAACCTCTTGGTTACTGAGATATATCCGTATATCTCACCCCGTCTCGGGGCATTTATTTCAGGATGTACCAGTGGACACGGAGCAGCGGGCAAGAAGCCCGCGTGATGACGAGTGGAGCGGTGGTGTATAGTGTACTTTTTGGTGGCCATTTGGCCCAGGCTAGACTTAGAGCATGAACATGTATATGTATGTAGGAGGAGTCCATTAGCATTATGTTCATGTTATTTTGGCTAAGTTTAGTTTCATGTCATTTTAGTTATGTATGTATTTGGCAAGTGATGTTGTAATATGAAATATTTGTAGTTTAAAGTTAAAGTTGGAAATGTAAATGTAATCTAGTATTGTAAATGTACCATGGATGTATGTAATGTGATGGAAGGGCTTTAGGCCCATTGTAGGTTTATGATTACTTGCATTATGGTTTATGCATGAAAATGTTTATGTTTTAAGTGTTTATTGGATTGGGTTGTAAGTGCCCCAAGGCGTTGTTGGACCTTGTGTGTGCCACCCATTGGATTTTGCTGGATTTCAGGTGTAATAGTAGTGTTAAACAGGTTATGAAAATTTGGGGATTCTTGGAAATACAAAGGAAACTCTGGCGAATTTTCTGTAGAATTGGCAGTTTTTGGGTGAACTTTGGAGGAGCGTATCTCTCTCCATAGTGGTCCGATTGGGACGTGCCATATGCCATTTTGAAGCTTAAGATGTCCCCTACGTTGTGTCAAAAGCCTAGGTTCATTGGTGGTGTGCGCAGCCCATGGGGGCTGTTGTCACACACTGCCCTGTTTCTGGCCAGCACCAGTGGGCAGATTCGGGTCTGTGTTGGGAAATTAATTCCCGCTTCGTTACTTGGTCAAATTAAGCGTACGATATATCAAATCGAAGTTTGAGGTGTCTAGTTTATGGTGTAAAATTTTGAGAGGCAGTGTCCTTGTGGTTAGGTGCAGTTTATTCCGTGAAGTTTGGACGTTTTTAGACTGTTTCGGAGTTGGTAGGGGAGTTTAAGTTCGGATTTTTATTTTATGTTCGTAGAAAAACAATTAGCAAGTCCAGTTAAGTGGTAAAAACGTAAAAGTGAGGAATTGGCTAAGTGGGTTTATGGGAACCCCTTAGTATCTTGTAGGTAATAAAATAAAGTGTATAAATAGTTAAGAAAGTCTTCCGCTAGTGTTTCAGTTACGGTCACAGCTTTTTATTATTACGCTTTTTATACTTTTACTGTTCGCGTAATAATCGGAAAAAGTTTATTCTCATTTTTATAAATGAACTGCTGTGTAGGGGTGCAGGTCGTGCGACTGCACAGGATCCTCTTACTGCAGCTATGACAGCTCTGTAGGAGGAGGCAGCTTTAAATAGAAATATGACTGAGACTCTGATGAAAAATAACCAAGATATGATGCATGCTTTTATGAATGAGTTAAGAGCAGAGAGGGCTCGGAACAGGGGAGATAATTCACCTCCACATACTGCCACGGAGACTGCTACCCGTACGCCATCTGTTACTCCTCAGCAGGAGGGGAGTGGTGCTAGTCGTCATTCTGGCGAGGCTAGTCACCACACTACTGATCCTACATATATTCCAAATCCTACTGTAGATCCTTCTTCTGTTGCTCAGACATCTGGTGCTGCTGGGCAGAGTGTTTTGATACAGGGTGCTGCTGGCACTGATGAGCAGAGGCTCATTTCCTTTCGGAAACATAAACCGCCATCATTTCAGGGGTCGAGGGACCCGAAGGTAGTGACTACATGGTTAAGAGGGATGGATAAGATATTTCAGGTTATGGGGTGTCAGGACCCCCAGAGGTTGCTATATTCTGTCTATATGCTCAAGGGAGATGCACACGAGTGGTGGTATACTACATCTCAGCCATTTGTTATTCAGGGTGAAGAAATTACCTGGGCTTTATTTGAGCGGCTGTTTCATGAGGAATACTTTCCCAGTGATGTTAGAGAGGTCAAACAGGGGGAATTTGAGAAATTGGTACAGGGTACCATGACAATGGAGGCCTATGTGTCAAAATTCAATGAGTTAGTCAAATTTGCTAATTATGGGGGTGTAATGCCGACTACAGAGTTTTTAGCTGCCAAGTTTCAGAGAGGTCTTAATGAGAAAATTTCAAAGAGGATGTCAAATACTGCTGTGAGAAATTTTGCAGATCTGGTGACCCAGTGCAAACGGGTTGAAAGTGTTTACAACCGTTATCCAAAGTCTGGTCCTCCAAGGACATCTGGTCCTTCTGGTAATAATAACAACAGGGGTGGCTACTATCAGAACAATAACAGGGGAAGGGGGTTGCAGGTAAGGCAGCCTCCAGGTCAGTTTAAAAGAGGTGGTGGTCAAAGAAGTGGTTTCAATGATAGAGGTTCAAACCCTCGCTGTGATAAATGTAAAAGGTTTCATCAAGGGCCGTGTACTATGAGCCCGAATGCTTGTTTCAAATGTGGTAAGGTTGGGCATTATGCCAACAATTGTAACAGTAATACTGGGCAGGCTGCGAATCTGCAGGCCTTGCCATCTGCTCCTACGGTTGGGCGTGTCTACACTACTAATGTTCAGCAAACTGCTAAGGCGCCCAATTTGGTTAAAGGTATAATTTTTATCTCAAATATTGATTTATCTGTGTTATTTGATTCGGGGGCTGACAT
>JAVKPL010011118.1:0-11487 GCA_032173675.1 Gastrolobium villosum
TGTTATTAGAAGTTGAGAGAAGAAGAGAGAGAAAGAGAAGAGAGAGAGATCCATAGATCTGAAAAGTATTGATTTCATTAACTAACTCATACAAAGGAGAGAGATACTGTATATATAGTATCTGAAAAATAACAAACTAAACATCTAGATCTAAACAGAAGGTCATGAGACCTGATCTAATACAATAGAACTAAACTATCTAAAATACACCCATATTAATAGAAGCTACTAGAAGAAAAGCTAAAGAGCTTATATCTCTAATACCCTCCCGCAAGCTCAAGTAGGCTTGGATGTAACAAGAGAACCATCCAAGACTTTGAGCTTGGTACGCAACTCAGCAAACCGAACAGAATTGAGAGGCTTAGTCAATGTATCTGCTATCTGATCAAAGCTGGGAACATGAGTAACTAGAAGCTCCCTCTTTAAAACTCGTTCACGAACGAAGAAAATATCAAGCTCCATGTGTTTGGTCCGAGCATGAAGAACAGGGTTGCGTGTAAGAGCAACTGTACTCTGATTATCACAGAAAACCTGAGGAATAGAGAAAGAAACATGAAGCTCTCCAAGTAAAGACTGAATCCATAAGAGTTCAGCACAAGTAATAGCCAGGCTACGATATTCAGCCTCTGTGCTAGAGCGAGCAACCAAAGTTTGTTTCTTGGACCACCAGGAAATAAGATTGGGACCAAGAAATATGGCTGCTCCAGATGTGGATCTCCTATCATCAGGATCAGAAGCCCAGTCTGCATCACAAAAGGCAGTAAGAGATAAAGAAGCAGTAGAACAAGCACCCTGCAACTGTAACCCAAAAGATGAAGTGCCCTTTAAGTAACGCAGAATACGTTTGACAGCAGCCCAATGATCATCTAATGGTTGTGCCATAAATTGACATACTTTATTAACAGCAAAGCTTATATCTGGCCGAGTAATAGTAGCATACTGAAGGGCACCCACTATGGACCGGTAATGATGAGGATCCGAATAGTAGTGAGATCCAAGACGAGATAACTTGCAGCCACTACTCATTGGAGAAGAAATACCTTTAGCCTCATGCATAGAAGCTCTAGCAAGCAGATTCTGAATATATTTGGATTGAGAGAGCAAGAGCATATTGTTGGCAAACCTCTTCACCTCAACACCAAGAAAGTAATGTAAAGAACCCAAATCCTTCAGAGCAAATTGCAAATGAAGCTGAGAGACCAGGCGAGCAATGAAGGCAGAATCAGTACCCGTGATAATAATATCATCAACATAGACAAGTATGTAGATGCATCTGGTGGAAGTATGATGAATAAACAAAGAAGGATCACACTTGCTGCTCTTGAAACCGAGAGAGAGAAGAGAAGATGTCAATTTATCAAACCATGCCCTTGGAGCTTGTTTCAATCCATAAAGAGATTTATTTAGCTTGCACACAAGCTGCCTATTAGAAGTCTCAAAGCCAGGAGGTTGAATCATATACACCTCTTCATCAAGATCCCCATTGAGAAAAGCATTGTTAATGTCCAATTGCCTAAGGCACCAGCCATGAGTAAGAGCCAAAGTAAGTATAATCCGGACAGTAATGGGGCGAACAACAGGGCTGAATGTCTCATTGTAATCAAATCCAGGCCGTTGATGAAACCCCTTTGCTACCAACCTTGCCTTATATTTGTTGATGGAGCCATCAGGATTCTCTTTGAGTTTAAAAACCCATTTACAACCAATAGCAGATCTGTTAGGAGGAAGAGAAACCAAAGACCAAGTATCATTAGCCAATAAAGCAGTATATTCAACCTTCATAGCCTCAAGCCAAGGTGGACTAGACAAGGCTTGCTTAACAGAAGTAGGTTCAACCTGAGTGAGAAGAGCTTGAGCTCTTGCTGCTGTTTTGGACCGAGTCTGGATAGAATGAACAGGAGAATGAAACTCAAGAGGACGTGAAGGTAAGAAAGCTGAAACCGAAGACTCATGAGAAGAGGATGACTGAGAGTCAGTAAGGACATCCAAAGAAGAAGGGGAGTGGGAGTTTCGATCAGGAACAGAACAGGAAGCACTAGAAGTGGAGACTGGTTGAGAAGTAGAGGGAGAGGAGCTGGTGGTATTTGGTGGAGTGACAGCAGGCTGAACAGGAATGCTATGTAATGTAGAGGATGGCTGGGTAGAAGCTGAAGGTGATGGATTGGATGATAAAGCTGAAGATGAAGTAGGTGATGTATTTTGGGAATGAGAAGAAGATATATCCTGGATAAAGAGAGGGACAGAATAAGAAGGTGCAGGCATGGAGGTAGGAGAAGTAGAGGACCAGGATGTGGCAAAGGGAAAAAGATATTCATTGAAGAGAACATCTTTGGAGACAAAGGTTCTACCATTCTTATTTTGGCAAATGTATCCTTTATGGGAGGAGGAATAACCAAGAAAAACACACTCCTGGGATCTATATTCAAGCTTATGATTGTTATAGGGTCTCAAAAAAGGAAAGCAAGAACAACCAAAAATTTTAAGGAACTTGTAATCTGGGGCTGTGTGATATAATTTGGTATGAGGAACAGCAAAGTTCAAGGAAGCAGTGGGCAATCGATTAATAAGATAGACAGCTGAAACAAAGGCATAGTCCCAAAATTTCATAGGAAGAAATGCATGAGCAAGAAGAGTTAAACCAGTCTCTACAATATGTCTATGCTTCCTTTCAACAATCCCATTTTGATGATGTGTATGAGGACAAGTGACTCTATGTAGGATACCATGGGAATGCAGGAATTGAGTGAATGATCGAAACTCTCCACCCCAATCTGTTTGGATGGCCTTTATTGACTTTTGAAACTGATTACTGACCATTGAATGGAACTGTGTGAATATGTGAATGGCTTCGGATTTTTGCTTGATGGGATATATCCAAGTAAACTTTGTATTAGCATCCACAAAAGAAATGTAATAAGAATTACCAAGAGTGGATTTTATAGGTGAAGGACCCCAAAGGTCACTATAAATCAGTTCAAAAGGTGTATTGTACACTGATTTGGAAGTAGAAGAATGAAGTCTATGAGCTTTTCCATGACAACAAGCAGAACAGAAATCCAGCTCATTTTTATTACTAAAAGAAATCTTACAAGAATTGAGTACATTCTTTAAAGATTCATGATGTGGATGTCCTAATCGACAGTGCCACAAAGAGTAAGAGCTAGTAGGAATTACATTGGAATCAGTGTATTTATCTTGTGGAGAACTATTACAACTTGAAAATACAGAAGCTAAGTGTGTGACTGAAGGAGACTTGACAACTGAAGCTGGATGTTTATCAACTGAAGAAGACTGCATGGATTTTATAGCTGGTAGACATAGACTTGGAAATCTGTATAGGCCATCTTTGTTAACTGTTCCTTCTAGGAGAGTATTATGAGAGTCCTGCGATTTAACAAGACACTTAGAGGAGTGAAACTCAAAGTAAACATTATTGTCTTTAGCAAATTGACTCACACTCAACAGATTTTTCACAATGGAAGGAACAAGTAAAAGATTTTTAAGTTTCAACTCTGTTTGATAATCAACAGGAGAGAGGAATTTAGTTGAACCAATAGCAAGTATAGGCAAACCTTGTCCGTTACCAATGATAACTTGATCAGTACCAGATAGTTGCTGACTCTGAAGCAAATTAGAAGGATCAGCAGTGACATGATGGCTAGCTCCAGAGTCAGGAAACCACTCAAAGTTGGGCACGGATGTTGGTTGAGGTAATAGACCTTGTTGTGATGGCTGAGTGGCCATCATTACTCGAGGCTGAGCAGGGAATGAAACTTGTGAAGGTTGATTTGTTTGCTGACGAATATACTGATATGGTTTGTGCTGTTGAGATGATGCAAAATACTGCATTCCATGTGTGCTTGGAGGAAGGATAGTTGGAACAAAGTTCTCATCGAAACGATACCAGCACGAACGAACATCATGACCGAACTTGTAGCACAACTGACAATGGACGTTAGATCGAGGTCCACGTCCTCTTCCTCTATTATTTCTTCCTCCAGATCTTCCTCTTCCTCTGTTTTCAGCATCAAAGGAAGCAGAACCATGAAGTTCCTGCAACTGGTTCATGCTCTGTTTCTGGTTCAGTAAAACAGGGGCAAACAGAGTATCTTTCTCTGTGTTGTTTTGTGTAATAGCAACGTTCACTGAAGCTGGATCACTTAGTAATGATTCATTTTGTTTCATTAAAAGCTGTTCAAACGCCAATAGCTCAATTGCTATATCATCGACTCCGAACTCTTTTTCACGTGTATGAACACTAAGAACAAAAGAGTTGTAGTCCGAAGGCAAACCTTCAAGTATGTAGTCAATCTGATCTTCAACAGATACAGGATTCTTGATAGCTTTCAAGGAATTACAAAGAGTTTTGATTCTGGATAGATATTCCGAGATCGACTTCGCACCTTTCTTCATCGAACGAAGCTCAGATCTGAGATTTCTTGCCTTGGATTTCATCATACCGTGGAACAGCTTGTGAATCTTATCCCAGGCTTCATAGGAATGCTTAACTCCTAGGATTTCATTGACTATAGATTCGGAAAGTGTTGAGAGGATCCAAGTCAGAAGCATTTGATCCTGTGTTAGCCACGATACATAATCCGGATTCAGCGTCGCCTCTGGCAGGTGTGATTTTTCTGTGATAAAATTGACAAGAATTGAGTCATAAGAGAGCAAATTAAATACATATTGGCTAATTATATTGATTCTTTGAATGTCAATAATATTCACATTTTAATTGTATTTTTACAGGGAAATTATAGCACACTATGAGTTCCAAGCATGACGCGGGTTGCAGCGAGCACATCAAAGTGGCGCTAGGTAGCAACAAAGTGGCGCTCCTCAGCGCAACAAGACAGAACCTTGGCGCAACCTGGCGCCCACTAATGAAGAAAGTGGCGCTGCTCAGCGCAATATTACAGAAGTTTGGCGCAACCTAGCGCCCATTTACGAAAGAAAGCGGCGCGTCTCAGCGCAACAAGACAGAAGGTTGGCGCAAGGCAGCGCCAATTTACAAAGGAAATGGCGCAAGCTAGCGCCGCAAGACAGTGGACTGGCGCTAGCTAGCGCCTAAAAACAAATGAAATTGGCGCTAGTTAGCGCCAATGAATAGTAACAAAGTGGCGCTAACTAGCGCCATATATGTTGAAAAAGTGGCGCCACCCAGCGCCAATTTGGAGTGGCGCAAACGTGCGCCAATTCGGTGCCAACCGGCGCCGGTCTGCGGGACGGATCTCCGTGTTTTCTGAGGGGCACTTTTGGAAAGGAAATAAAATATTATAAAAGCACCTCTTATGCAACTAGGTCAGCAGACTTGGCAGATCTGAAAAAAGAAAAAAACACAGATACAAGGTTCAAGGACAGATCTGGAGATTGGAGGAGAAGAGCACTGGAGTTGTTCTTCGTTCTTCGTCTTCATCTAGTATTTCTTTATCTTTTATTTTTAGTTTATGTTAAATTTTAGATCAGCGATCATGATGTTGATCGGCTAGATCATTTTTATTGTAGTCAGGGTCACGATCCATATGTGAACCCTTGACATGAAGGATTGATTTGTGATTTTTAATTTATATAATTATCTTTATCTTTACTCTGTGCGAATTTTATATTCCCTTTATTAGAATTGATCAATCTGATAGTTGGGGATATTCTGAGGATCAAAATCCTAGATAGGAATATTGGGGTTTTGATCTCGAAAGGGGGTAAGATAACAATCTGTATGCGTGCTAGGAATAGACGTGTATACGATTGCAGATGCTTAAATTATCACGCCCATTGCTTGATCCCATGAGAAACATTGCAAGGAATTGGGGTTTCTCATGGGATTAAAGGGTTAACCCTGCAAGGAATTGAGGGTTAACTATTAAATCTTTTAGATGATAATTTATCTGAGTGATTATATAAATGATTTTTATAAATCAATCCGGAGTAAAAAGCGGGGATCATTTGGTGAATGAACCCTGGCTACAATACTTTTCTCATATTTTTTCTAAAAATCCATTTTCAATTGTATTGTTTTCTTTTCTAATTCAAAAACACAAAAATAAGTCTTTACTTTTAAATTCACTCAATTTGACAATATTTGTCACAAAAACCCTTTTGGAAATCGTCCATTCTTAAAGGAAATTGTTTACTTGATATTAGATCTAATCCCTGTGGAGACGAACTGTATTTATCACTTTATTACTTGTGCGATCGGTATACTTGCCGGAGAGCATCAAGTTTTTGGCGCCGTTGCCGGGGATTAGCGTTTCTGATATCATATAATCTTGATCTTTAGGATTGGATTTGTGAATATTTGTGAATATTTTTATTTTTTTTATTTATTTTAATTTTATTTGAACAGTGCTACTAATCTCTTTTCTGAAGTTGTATGCGAGGTACTCTCCCAGAATTTCCACTTAATTTGGAGATCACTAGAGCAGAAAAGAGGAACAGAAAACTTGCTCGGAAAAAGCTTGCATTCAACGAGTTGGGAATTCTGTTCGAAGAAGCAAAAACAATGGCTGGGCACAATAATGAAGTGGACAATCCACTCATGGATACAATCCTCACACCAGCATTCAACAGACCTAATTCAAGCATTATTCATCCAGAAACGGGCAACAATTGGGAGCTCAAATCTGCCAATATTCAATTGGTAGAGCGAGCTCAGTTTGGCGGAGAGGCAGATGAGGACCCTCACAGGTTCATTGACAGATTTCTGATGATCTGTGACTCAACCAAGCACCCCCAGGTGTCCAATGATGCAGTCAGGCTGAGACTGTTTCCCTTTGCTCTTAAAGGGAAGGCTTTGAATTGGTTGGAAAGGCAACCAGCAAGAAGTATTCCATCATGGGAGATTCTTTCAAATAAATTCTTTGCTGAGTTCTTTTCCATGGAGAGGTTTAACCAGATGGTGAATGATATCACCAATTTCACTCAGGCTGAGGGTGAAACTATATGTGCAGCATGGAACCGCTTCAAGGATCTGATGAGGAGATGTCCTCATTACCCCATGACTAATGGTGATCAAGTCAGAATTTTTTTCAATGGGTGTAAACCTGAAGTGCGGATGGTATTGAATGGTGCAGCAGGTGGCAGCATCAAATCCTTGAGAGCAAATGAGACTCTTGAGTTAATTGAAAGAATGGCTGCCAACGAAAATGAAGGTTTGACAGCCAAGCCTAAGAAGGGAATTTTGCACCTAGATAATAATGATGCAGTCCTGGCTGAGAATAAATTGCTATCACAACAATTAGCAAATCTAACCTCAAGGGTAGATAAGATGCAGTTTTCTAATGTACAAGCTCAAGCTGCTGCAGTTGTTTGTGAATATTGCAAGGATGATCATGAGTCTAATGAATGTCCAACATTATTATCTGATGATCCTCCTCAACAGGTGCACGTAAATGGTGTGTGGTATGACCAGCGACCCCAACCACATAATATTTCAAGAAATCAGAATTTTCATCCAGGAAACAATAATTTCCAGCGGAAGGTGCAAGGTACTGGTCTTGATTTCAAATCAAATAATTATTTGCAACCACCACCAGTTCAACCAAAGGAACCTTCTGATTTAGAAAAGCTAGTGGGACAAATGGCCCAACATTCAAATGCTTTTATGGAGGAGACTCGAGCAAACACTAGGAATACACAAGCTTCTATCAAAAATTTGGAGAACCAAATTGGCCAGATAGCGAAGCAGGTGGCTGAAAGAACTCCAGGTACATTTCCTAGTAATACAGTCACCAATCCGAAGGATGATTGTTTGGCAATAACAACTAGAAGTGGTAAGGTGTTGACTCCTCCAACAAAGCCTAAGGAGGTCACTCAACCAAAGCCAATCACAAATGTGGAGGCCGATGAAAATGCCAAAGAGCCAGAAGAAGTGGTGATTCCTTCTGAAACTGAAGGACATGTTAAAAAAAATGAAGAAGAAGAGCCACAAATTATTGCTGCTGACAACAAGAAATTTGAACTGAATCCTGAATATGTTAGGGCTATGGCACCTTATCCAGAACGATTCAAGAAAGATGTTCAAAAGCAGCAATATTCAAGATTTCTTGATATTTTCAAGAAATTACATGTGAACATACCATTTGCTGAAGCTTTGTCTAACATGCCCAACTATGCCAAGTTCATGAAAGATTTGTTGTCAAGAAAACATAAGCTGCAAGAGTGCCAGACAGTGACACTCACTGAAGAGTGTAGTGCTATCATACAAAAGAAGTTTCCACCCAAACTAAGTGATCCAGGAAGCTTCAATATTCAAATTGCTATTGGTAACACTGATGTTGGCAGAGCATTATGTGATCTTGGGGCAAGTATTAACCTGATGCCTTTATCAGTTTGCAAATCTCTGGGAATTACTGAGTTAAAACCCACTATGGTTTCTTTGCAACTTGCCGATAGATCTTTGAGGAGACCAAGTGGTGTTATTGAAGATGTTCTTGTTAAAGTGGATAAGTTCATTTTCCCAGCTGATTTTGTGGTATTAGACATGGAAGAGGGTACTGAAATGCCCTTATTATTGGGAAGACCTTTCTTGGCCACTGCTCGAGCCATGATTGATGTGGAAAATGGCAGGTTAGAGTTAAGGATGAATGATGAGACCATCACCATCAATGTCTTTGACTCCATGAAACAATCTTCTGATAAGGGCGATTGTTTCCGACTTGATATCATTGAGCAAGTGGTGGAAGAAGAAGTATCTTCTAGTCAACAATCTACTGAACCACCTGTGGGGCAGGAAATGATTCTTTTCAAGGAAGAGAAAAATGAGTTATTTGAAATCCTTGAAAAGAAAGATTCTGACAAGGAAGATGGTGCCCCAAAGGTTGAGTTGAAGGAACTTCCGGAAACTCTCAAGTATATCTTCTTGGGGGAAGAAGAGACTTACCCTGTTATCATTAGCAAAGGGTTGTCTTCTGAACAAGAAACAAGACTGATTCAAGTGTTGAAAGAGCACAAGACTGCCATAGGGTGGTCAATTTCTGATTTGAAGGGTATTAATCCCTCATTCTGTACACATAAAATTCTAGTGGAGGATGAAATCCGACCAGTAAGGCAACCACAAAGAAGACTCAATCCAACAATGAAAGAGGTTGTGAGAAAAGAAGTTGTAAAGCTTCTTGATGCTGGTATGGTTTACCCAATTTCGGATACTGCTTGGGTAAGCCCAGTGCAGACTGTTCCGAAAAAGGGAGGTATCACCGTAGTTCATAATGAGAAAAATGAATTGATTCCAACTAGAACTATTACTGGTTGGAGAATGTGTGTGGACTACCGAAGGTTAAATGCTGCAACAAGGAAAGATCACTTTCCACTTCCTTTTGTTGATCAAATGTTGGAAAGATTGGCAGGTTACAACTACTATTGTTTCTTGGACGGATATTCTGGGTACAACCAAATCCCAGTAGCACCAGAAGACCAAGAGAAAACAGCTTTCACTTGCCCTTTTGGAGTCTTTGCTTATAGACGGATGCCATTCGGTCTATGTAATGCACCTGCCACATTTCAAAGGTGCATGCTCTCCATTTTTTCTGATATGGTGGAGAAAATCCTTGAGGTATTTATGGATGATTTCTCTGTTTTTGGCTCTTGTTTTGATGTATGCTTGTTAAATTTAACTCATGTGTTAAAAAGATGCCAAAACACAAATCTTGTACTTAACTGGGAGAAATGTCATTTTATGGTACAGGAGGGAATTGTCCTAGGACATAAAATATCTAAAAAAGGGATTGAGGTAGATGAGGCCAAATTGATGTTAATTGAGAAATTGCCTCCTCCTAATAATGTGACTGGTATTAGGAGTTTTCTAGGACATGCTGGGTTTTATAGGAGATTCATAAAAGATTTTTCTAAAATTGCTAAACCTTTAAGCCAACTTTTAGAAAAAGATTCTGAGTTTCAATTTAATGATGCATGCCTTGAAGCTTTTAATCTGTTGAAAGAAAAGCTCACTACAGCTCCCATTCTAGTAGCTCCTGACTGGAATTTACCTTTTGAGCTCATGTGTGATGCTAGTGCCTATGCAATAGGTGCTGTCCTTGGCCAACGGAAGAATAAATTGTTACATGTTATATACTATGCTAGCAAAATTTTAAATGAGGCACAAGTAAATTATGCCACCACTGAAAAAGAAATGCTAGCAGTAGTATATGCATTAGACAAATTTAGATCTTATCTGTTGGGTTCCAAGGTGATAGTGTTTACTGACCACTCTGCTATCAAGTATTTAATGAATAAGCAGGATGCAAAGCCTCGTTTGCTCAGGTGGATGCTCTTATTACAAGAGTTTGACTTGGAGATTCGAGATAAGGCTGGAGTGGAGAACAAAGTGGCAGATCATTTGTCACGAATTCAGGAAAAAGAATTACAGGATGGTCCTGAGAAAGAAATAAATGATCATTTTCCTGATGAAAAAGTAATGGCTATATTCCTACCTCCTTGGTTTGCAGATATTGCCAATTACAAAGTGATAAAAGAGCTGCCACCCAACCTTACTAGGCAACAACAGAAAAAGTTCCTTAGAGATGCAAGGAGATTTTATTGGGATGATCCTTACTTGTACTTCCAGTGTGCTGATGGAATTATAAGAAGGTGTGTGCCAGAATTCGAAGTTCATGAGATCCTGTGGCACTGCCATGCATCAGACTATGGAGGACACTTTGGAGGTAATCGGACTGCTCAAAAAGTTCTGCAGAGCGGTTATTATTGGCCTTCTATATTCAAGGATGCAAGGGACTATGTGGAAAAATGTGATAAATGCCAAAGAGCTGGAAACATTTCTCGTAAGAATGAAATGCCTCTAAACAGCATATTAGAGGTAGAATTATTTGATGTGTGGGGGATAGATTTTATGGGACCATTTCCTTCATCCTTCTCCAACCAATACATCCTTGTTGCGGTTGATTATGTCTCCAAGTGGGTTGAGGCTGTTGCTCTTCCCACTAATGATGCTAAGGTGGTTATGAACTTCTTGAGAAAGAACATATTCACCAGGTTTGGTGTACCTAGGGCCATAATAAGTGATGGAGGCACTCATTTTTGTAACAAGCAGTTTGATAACTTGTTGGCTAAATATGGTGTTAAACATAAGGTTGCTACACCTTATCATCCACAAACAAGTGGCCAAGTAGAGGTTTCTAACAGGGAACTAAAGAGGATTCTAGAGAAGACTGTTGGGAATTCTTTGAAGGATTGGTCTAAGAGGTTGGATGATGCACTATGGGCGTACAGGACTGCTTTTAAGACTCCTATTGGTATGTCCCCTTATCAATTGGTATTTGGAAAATCTTGTCATTTACCTGTAGAGTTGGAACATAAAGCTTTTTGGGCAATCAAATTCCTAAATTTTGACCCAACAAAAGCTTTTGAAAAAAGGCAGATTCAGTTAAATGAGCTTGATGAGTTCAGGAACTCTGCATATGAGAGTGCCAGAATTTACAAGGAGAAAACCAAAAAGTGGCATGATAATAAAATTACTCACAAGGAGTTTGCTCCACA
>JAVKPL010011119.1:0-118004 GCA_032173675.1 Gastrolobium villosum
AGAATTATGAATCATCGCAGGCTGTCCATTCTGGGACAACCCAGATAACTGTGAATTCATAAAAGCAAGGGATGACGACCTTGGTAAGCCTTGAACCTGTAACAAACAACATTGTCAATGTAACATGCCTCAATTAATTTTGAAAAATACATATACATATACATATACTTGTGCACGCCGCACGTGCACGCACAATCGAAATTAATTCTTGACATTACTCCACATAATGAACTTCATTCAC
The DNA here is from genome assembly GCA_032173675.1 of Gastrolobium villosum. Taxonomy (NCBI): domain Eukaryota; kingdom Viridiplantae; phylum Streptophyta; class Magnoliopsida; order Fabales; family Fabaceae; genus Gastrolobium; species Gastrolobium villosum. The sequence goes on from JAVKPL010011119.1 coordinate 242, forward strand.
AGTTTAATTATATCAAACTTTTGTAATTTTTTTCATCATAACCTCAAAATTATGATCAAGTTCCTTCTTCCCTACCAATATTCAAATGTGAAAAATCTGTTTAGTTTTTGCTCTTGAAATGCTAAGAGAGACAACACATTTAACTACTTTATGACTGAACATATTTTTTCTTGTCATCATCAACCATTAATATATTTGCAAAAAATTCAAATTTTTACATGATCAATGTTTATGAACTAATTCAAGTTGTCCTTCTAAAGGATTCACCAATCTGTCATGCGACACATGCTTCAGTTCTGTTCTTCTGCTTAGTTTCCCTTTGCTTATGGGTTAAGTAACAAATCTATAAGTATACAACTGACCTAACCAAAATTGGAGTAAAGCAGGAAGAATAAAGCACCTTAAAGAGTCTCAATGAAATAAGACAGGATAGATATTGAAAGTGCATCAGAGAGTGAACACAAAGACAAGCTGAATAGTTCGGGGAGGAAACTGTCTACCCTAAAGCAGGTCATTAGTAATTTATCAATCGGGAGTGGACAAAAATGTTGATTTTGAAGATAGATGGTGTTGTTGCAAGAGTATGGTGAGGGATACATTCAATGAATGAAAGACAGGGTCAATAATTAAATGCAGAAAGGACAAGAAAGAGATAAAATGGCAGATGGTACAAGTTTTGGTGGTTTACCATCTTAAATTCTATGCTTCATTTTGATAAAATGGCAGGTGGCATTACCCAAGAAGTTTTAAGGTGTGTGTTCCTCTCGTGACAATAAAAGTGAATTGCAGGTAAATTCGAAAAATAAAATCTAACATTTTATTCTACAATTATAAAGAATGTCTAACCTCTTCCAATCCCCAAATAGTAAGACAAAATGAAGAAGAAAGACAAAAATAAGATAAACTTTCTAATCAGACATTGAATTATCGTTTCTTAAAAAATGATTATTGCAAAACCAAAACATAATGTACAAGAATGGTGCAAAACTAAATCAAATTGTGGTCGGGTGTTAAAAAGAAACACGATATTTGGTAATCTGGGAGCATGAACTTCCAAAGAACAAGTGTAACTGTGTAATACATCTTGAAATGTTACAAAAAAAAAAATGTAAGAATATGACAAAGTGATTCTATAATGATACAATCAGAACATCAGTAAGTATAATTATTTCCTAGTTCACTAAAATTATATCAAAATATATAAAGGATAAATTATACCTGTGAATTGTTAAGTGAACTCTGCTGTGATAGTTGCTGTTGCTGCCTGATTTGACCCTGACTCAATCGCAGCTGAGCATAAGCAAGGCTATTGTTTCTTAGTTGTGAGGTGAGATTTGATGACCCCATCATCCCCATTCCTTGGGGTGGCTGTCCAGCAGAATTTCCAGAAGAGAATTGAGATGCCTGGACTAGCCCACCTTTCTGCCTCGGCTACACCAAATACCAAAAAAAAAAATTCAGAAAGAAAAGAAATAATGTTTTGAACATGCAAGGCATGAAATGCAATGAGATTTAAATAATTAAAAGCTATATCCATATAAAAAAAATCACTCCCAGTTGAACACGACTAGCGAGTGTGGGGTGGAGGTAATCCTTGTACGCGACCTTATCTTTGCATAATTGCAAAGAGACTGTTTCCTGGATTCGAACCCATGACCTTTCAATATAGAAAGAAAAGCTATATCCATATGGGAAATTATACTCTTAAGTTACATAAAATTCATCTCTCATGTTACACTCACATAAAGAGATGTGCTTCACTTTTTTTTTTCGTTTTTAAAAATTGGTAGGTCCCACTTAATTTTCTCAAAACATAAGATGTCTTCTCTTCTACGACATGAGAAAAATAAAGCCCTATCATGTACAAAACATTAAAAGCATAAACGAAAAAAAAAAGTATGTTAGACAGTGTCTTGTCTCCTCAAATTATCTCGTTTCTACCTAATTCCTTTCTATGCTAACATCACATGTTTGTCTTTCAGTCTTCACACTTTATTCCAAAACATCAATGCTACTCATCGCAAAAACATTTTGTGAAAAAACCTACCACCAATACCTAATAACCAATCATGATTGAAAAGTACTTAAAAAAAAAATGCAGCTAGCTAAGGTAAGTTGTTTAATTTTTCTGACCAAAATGCATATGAAGGATTTAACATTAAATGGAAGAAACAATTAAGCTAAATTATACCGAAGACAACAAGTTAAACTGTGCTCCAGCACCGGACAACATGGGGAAATGTCCGCTCTGCCCTATCATCGCCGTCCGGGCCAAATTCGAGCCACCTAATTGCGACGGTTGCTGCTGACTCTGCAGCTGAGCCGAGGCGGCGGCGGCGCCGAAGTTCATCTGGCCGCCATACAATCCGGCCTGCTGCCTCATGAGCCCTAATTGCTGTTGCTGTTGCTGCTGCTGCTGCTGAGATTGTATTTGATTGAGACGAGACATGGAAGGCGATCGCTGAAGGGTTTGCTGCAGTTGAAAACTCGCGATAGGGTTCATGTTCATGGATTGAGACTGTTGCGATTGTTGCTGCATTGATGGACTGAGCTGTTGCTGTTGTTGTTGTTGTTGTTGGGATTGGGGGATTTGAGGGAGGGGAGGGAGAGAGGGTGAAGCCATAGGCGATTGGATGGTAGGGTTTGAAAAAGATGGATTTTGGGGATTTTGAATTTGACTTTGACTTTGAGGATCCATGGTGTTTGGGGGTTTTGGAGAGGATGCTGAACCGGAAACAGTTTCCGCCATTGATACGGTCTCTCTTTCTCTCTGCTGTGATGAGGCCAGGGTTCCCAAATTCGTTCAATTCAAGCAAAGTAGAGTTAGGGTTTCAGAAACCGAAGGATTCTAAAGCCCCTTTAAATAGCCGTCATTGAGTCAGGTTTCACGACTTCGGCCCATATATTGGATGTATTTCGGCCCATAAAAAATAAAAACTTAATAAAATAAAATAAAACATTAAAACATGGCATCACGTCCTAAACACATTGAGTCCTCATCTGATTTACAAATCCATACGTCAAAATAAAATTAAAACAAAAACACGGCATCTTGAGCTCAGATTTCGACCATATTCTCATATGAATTGGGTTTCAGTAGCTGAAATAGCGATTGTAACCCTTTCTGTTAGCTGCAAAATGCAGCAAAAAGGGAGTTAATCGGGTATCGGTAGAGTGAGATATAGTCAAAATACGAAAGTAGTGTAAATCTGAAAAATTATGATGAAAATCAATTAAACCCAATTAAATTCTAGAATTATAATTTAACCCAAAAAACCTTTATTTAATTCCAATAAAACCTAAAAATACCAACCAAGGGTAGCAAATAAGTGTAATAAAATATGAGTTATCAAAAAAAAATTGGCCACTCATTTTTTTGAGGCGAAAATCATAGTGTTTTTATAATTTTAATATATTTTAGGATTTACAATAATCTTTATATTTATAATTTTTTAAGATTTCAATAAAAAGATAACGTCGTTTTTTGAATAAATACAAATAACTTATTTGTGATAAATGCAGAAATATTTTTCCCATACTTTTATGATTTAGAGTTTGTTTAATCTCTTTTTTTAGTTAAAAATTAATTTTAAGCTAAAGATGAAAAAAAAAATTAAAATAAAGTTTAAAATTCTTTGATAACTTTTGACTTTTTCTTATTATATAACTTAAAAAAAATTCTTTTGAGAACTTTTGACTTTTTCTTGTTATATAAAAACATTCTTTATTATAAAAATCTATTTATCCTGTCTCCTACTTATAAAAAAAAAAAAAAAAAGACTTTTCACACATGCACTTTAGTAGCCTATCGTTTTTAATGAAAATATACTTATCTTATAGTAGGAGAATGCTTACCCATGGAGATGCATGTTATGCCTTTTTTTTTTTTTTTTTTAATAAGTGGGATCACCATGAGTTTGTGTCTGCTGATATTCTCTCTTTTTTTTTGGTGAAATTTTTTTTTGGTAAAAATATCATTTTTTTTTTAAACCATTACTATGCAACGTTTAAAGAGGGGCAGATTGGTGTTATATTTTTTTTTAGGATTAATATTTTATAAGCGAGGACAATTCGGTAAATAATTATTAATAAATGGCTACAGTGGTGAAAAAGTCAACGCTTTTATATTAATGTAGCACATATAACTAAGATACAAATAGATACTATAAAATGGTTAAATAAAAGTAAGAAAGGTCTCGTTTGATGATTGTAACTTGTAAGTTCATATTTTATCCTTTGTTTGATTTGTGTAAAATGGTTAAGGGCATGTTTAGAGCACCTGATAAAGATGATAGAATAGGATAACTGATCATATTCTACTTTTATATCTTGTTTTGTGGGTCAATAGGATATGATTAGCTTATCCTATTGTCTCATTTTATCCTATTCAATACATGATTTTTTATCCTATAGGAGGAGCTAGGTTTGGACTAAATAGAATAGGATACAAATATTAGATACCCAATATATCTCTGCACTACCCAATATTTTCCCACGTTATCCAATATATTTGTATTTATTGCATTATATTTTGTTTTTTCTTTCTCTTTTCTCGTTTTACATAATCTTATCAGATTGCTAATCAAGTGTTTATCAAACATAGGACATGATATAGGCTTATCAGCCTCATATCATACCCTACCCTTATCAGCCCCCATATCATGTCTTACCCTTATCATATCATGTCCACCAAACGAGCCCTACAAAATATTATTTTAAAGAAAAATCATATGATTTTTTAAAATTAATTTTTAAACCATTTGTTTTTTTACTTATTCCCATATTATGCTTATTTTAAATTACTCAAAATGACGTTATATTTTCACGTGTTAGAAATAATAGTGGGTCAAACTTTATAACTGTCACATGACATTCCAGTATTTTGTTTCTGAAGTGTGGCATTGCGAAAAATAAAATGTCAAAACGTGGTATTTTTTTTTAGTGGAGACAATGTGCATTTCATTAGATGTTGTAGGTCATTTCTACCGCTCGTGCAAGTTTCATTGAGGGACAATTACTATTTTGTCACATTACCAAAATAACACATTTTAGATATATTTTTTCAAACTATCAGCGGGACACTTTTTGTCACGTGACACAACATGAGAGTTCCGCAGTCAAATCCTCTAGTATTAGTGAACCAATTTAGTTGATTGTATTAGCGCGTATCAATTCGCCTCATCACAATCTACATTCTACACCCATATTTTAATACTGTATTCCAACTTACGGATAACTATGCTCCATTAATACATAAAAATATTGCTCTCTCAAATAAGAGTGTCATATAATAACTAATATCATTAGTTTAGTGCCACATCAACAAGAAAGGTATTATCATTTCAATAAAACTAAAGATTGACTAGAGTAAAAATTTAATTGCTTCCATTTGAATGCAACACATCTACAACATATGCAACATAGCGCGCCTATACACACATATATATGAGCTAAGATTTTTTGATATCGATGTCAAACAAAAAGTTTAACACTTCATCTAAAATTTATTAGATCGAGATAGATCAACAGTATCACATATTTATAAATCAGAATCATTAAATCAAGGCAAGATCAATAACTTTCAAATAAAATGTCAACCTTTTTATTTGACACCGATATCAAAAAAAAGTAGCCCATATATATATTATTCATAACTAGCTCTAGTAAATAAGTTTAGGCTCAAGGCTTTCAATCATCATACAGATACATATCAGGGATCATTGCATAGAACACTCTATACATACATACATACAAAAAAGTTAGGGATTTGTTTTTCTCATGTTGCATGAGAAAACAAATCCTTCCTACACACACCATAAAAAGGTGTGCCACTTATTTATTTTATTTTTTTGCTTTTTTTAAATAGGTGGATCACATACTTGATGTATCTATGACATGAGATTAGAATTCTTCTACAACATAAGATTTATTTTTCCCAAAATGTTAGGCCAGGGATGATCCTCCAAGATAAAATACGACGTCTACCTCTGCTTGAGGAAAATGATGTACATTACCGAGTTAAACACAATCCCTATTTTTCTTTCTCTTCATCAGCAAGTTTGGCATGTAACATTAAGCAAAGATACATAACTTGTCATAATCTAACTGAACAAGGAAAGAAAAAACATACATATTTCCTTGCCCATCCAGCCGTATGGAGGATGCCAGTGTGAAATGAGGACAAAAGGAAAAATTTTAAAGATAAATTTGCTATAAAAATTAAAAAGTACAAATTGTTTTTTTTTTTTAAAGAAAGTAAAAACTATATTATATACTAGCATTTTATCAATTTGTTTTTTTTCCTTGATGCGTTATGCGCCTCATTTCATTTTTCAAATTTTGATAGTGGGCCTACAACAAATTAAATATAGTTTTAGTCTAAAAAGAACTTTTGAGACTGCAGATCTTAAAGAACAAATTAGCTATAATCCAGACTAAATCTCTAGATACAGATGAATCCCGATCATCATAGATAACTGAATCCTCTTCAAACACCCTGATATCCAATTCCTCCGAGATCTCTTTCAAAGAAGCTCTTGAATTAAACTCGGATCATCAAACTCCTAGGGAAATAACATACAAATTTTATTTCTTGCAAACTCATTCTACTAATATAAACACTAGAGGTTTCCTTTTATAGGCAAAAAATTGATAACAACAACAAACATAATAATTCTATAGAAGACACCTCATAAGACATAATAATACAAGCGACAAATAACTTTTCAGAAATTTGAATTATTAGGCGCACACTTTATATCACAACCATACACGTGTCTTTTAACTTGGCTTATTCTCAGTAGAAGGTATCCTTTAGTGACCAGGTCAAAAGTTCAGGGTTATTTGGTGGTTCTGGAGGAAGTAATCTTTCTTCTCTGAGAATTTCTAAACCTCTCTTATAGATCCAAAGAGGTTCAGGTTTCTTCTATGTCTTAAGACCTACCAAAGGACTATTATCTGGGTCAGATCTTCTTTGGACAAAAGGTGGTGGTTTGCAACGCCTACGACTCCTTATATTTTCTTCTTCTTCTTTTTCATCTGAAGTATCTATAGTGTGCATCCAACAATCACACTCACCATCACACATAAAATCTAACTAAACATCGGTTTTATATGCTTGAACCATATCAAAGTCCTTAAATGTGAGAGTGACACTCACCATAATTGTCCATGGCCTTTGTGCTCATAATTGAATTAAAAAAAATTCCACACGTGACTGATGAGTGACTTTTAATTAATAAGCCCTCACCTTCCAAAGCAGAATATTAATCTAATAAAGAGTGTTAAAAAAACACACACTCAAATTGACAGCAAAGTCAATAAAATGAATTGCTCAAAATACATAGTTAATGAAACAAGACCCGGGCCTAACTACAACTAAAAGCCCGATTACATTAGATATGTGAATTAGTTATTTATTTTTATTAATTTCTTTAATCAAAACTTAGATTTCTGTAATCTTCGTTAGACATAATGGGATATTTACAAATCACTATTTAACTAATCTCCTATTCATTAAATTAATTTGAGATTTTTTAAAACTGAAAGTTATGCCGCAAAATACCTCATTTATTGACCTCTATCCTATCACTCATGCCACAAAACAAACACTCTGATATGCGAGGTGTTAGAAATATTAAGAATCAATTATAATATTAAAAGATTTTATTATAATTATAATATTAAGATTCTTGATATTACCCATTAAGCGTTATATGGCCCAATTAATTACTGATACATTTAATCTCAATCATATCCTTGATTAGGTATATGATGGACTTACCAGATCATAAGTTATTGAATATATATATATATATATATTTGGGATGGTCATCTCTCCCCTTTAACCCTAATGTCATTCTCTCCATCAAAATACATATAAAAGTAAAGAAGGCTTAGAGAGAGAAACTACCCCAACACAATTTCTGACAAGATGACTGTTGTTAACGTCTCATCATCGAGACCGGGTATGTCTTTATCTCTTATGTATATGTGAAAATCATGTATTCCCAAGATCCTTCTTCATGTTCTTATTTTATGATTTATGAACATGATATATTATAAAAACTAACATTCTTCCTCCATTCAATATGGTATCAGAGTTCCGCAACCATAATGAATGAGTTGTGGTTTCAAAACATGCCACAAATTCTTCCTGCATAGTGGATGAAGCAATGATAGTCTGTTTTGCACTTTTTCATGATATGGCTCATTGAGCAAACATAAACAAGCCAAAGGTTGACTTTCTAATATCAAGACATCCACCAAAATCTGAATCAGTATATCCAATTACTTCTAATTCATTGGACCTTTTGTACATGAGCATGTGATCCTTCGGGCCTTGAAGGTATCTTAAAACTTTCTTTGCAACTTTCTTTGATATCTGCCAAACATCCCGACCGCAAAATTGATATCCGGCCGAGTACAAGTTTGAGCATACATTAAGCTGCCCACAACAGAGGCATATGGAATTGATTCCATCTCTTTCCATTCAACATCATTCTTTGGGCATTGCACAAGACTAAATTAATCACCTTTCTCTATACATTAGAGATGCATGTATATTAAGATTAATCGGGGCAAGTGAGAGAATGTTAGAAATATTAAGAATCAATTATAATAATAAAAGATTTTATTATAATTATAATATTAAGATTATTGATATTACCCATTAAACGTTATATGGCCCAATTAATTACTGATACATTTAATCTCAATCATATCATTGATTTAGTATATGATGAACTTACCAGATTATAAGTTATGGAATATATATATATATATATATTAGGGATGGTCATCTCTCCCCTTTAACCCTAATGTCATTCTCTCCATCAGAATACATATAAAAGTAAAGAAGACTTAGAGAGAGAAACTACCCCAATACAATTTCTGACAAGAAGACTGTTGTTAACGCCTCATCATCGAGACCGGTATGTCTTTATCTCTTATGTGTATGTAAAATCATGTATTCCCGAGATCCTTCATCATGTTCTTATTTTATGATTTATGAACATGATATATTATAAAAACTAACACGGGGAACTCAAAAGGAAATGCCCATTCTCTTCGTATTATTCACCAAGGAACCCCTCTAGTTACTGCAACCAAACCATAATTTAGAGACAAAAATTAAAAAACAAAAGTCTAGTTTAGAACCACACAACACACCAAATGATAGTATTAGAGAAAGATAAGTTCAGTTCGCGTACCCTTATTCAGGCATGAGAGTTTGAAATATTCATCTATTGGAGTATCGCAGTGATAAAAATAAAATAAAATTAGTTAATCAGTACTCAACAATTTAACTATCTTTTAAGCAATACTTAAAAGAATTATATTAAAATTGTTTTATATTTTTAATAATTGTCACTATACTTATTTTTTTATTATTGACTCCGGTTCATTAGCTTAATCGTGTAAATATGTAATTAAACAATAGTAAATTTAACTGAAAAAAAAAAGAATAAGCTTTTCGTTTTAGATAATCAAAAATTTAATTCAAGCTTTTTTTAAAGAGTTTGGAAATTATTGAACCAGTTTAGAAGTGTTTAATTATTAATAAAAATGACTTATTTCAACTATTGGGAACAAAGGCCATACTGTGGTGTTAATTATTTTACGTATTTGTGTGTATGTGTAATTATTTTGAAGATAAAACACTTTCTTGGAACCAATGGATTTGACAACACATGTTGAGTAAAGTTTGGTGGGGTGGGGGGATTTGAATTTGGTTTCCACCAAATATTTTTTTTTGGAGGGGCGAATAGTTTTAACTAAACCTTAATTCGAGATTAGTCTTATAGTCAACCCAAAGTGTTAAGGCTTGTGGAGATAGCGGGGACTGATTCGCCTCAAAGAGGTAATTAGGACGATATAAAAAAACATTTTCTTGGATGTTTTAACGTTAACACCACCAAAGGCAGGTACTCAGTTGGTAGCAGTGGAAAGGAAAGAGTTCGATCTCCACATGTTGCATTTGGTAGGGGCTTAAATATATTTATCCTTGAGCTGTCCCGCACTCTAGATTAATTTCATAATCGACTCAAAAAGTGGAAGGTTATAGGGTTATCAAGGGAGCCTAGTGTAGGATAACTTCAAAAAGAAAATAATAGTTAACGCCATTTAACAATTTAATACGTTACTTTTTTTCTTTTCTAAATTCATCGATATAATCTCTAACATTCTTTATCAATTATAACAATTCTAAACTTCAGTATTTAATATCGAAATATATTAATTATATGATCACAATAGAAAATTTGTTCTGTCATGCTATAGACACAACCAATGTGGACTCCACCCCTTTTTTTTCTTTTATTTTTATTTTAAAAGTGATGGGTTCCACATTGATTGTGTCTATAACATGACACAACCAATTGCCTACAACACGATACATCCATTTCCCTAATAATAATCACAGCAAAACTATTCTTGGACTTCAAAATTGGTAGAGACAATGATGATGAAAAATAATGTGCAACTCAGCATTCCCTACCATCCTTTTCTTTTTCTTTTTCTTGTAAGCTTCCCTACTATCCTCTCTAGGGGAGGCAGTGGCGGACCCAGAAAAATTGTTTATGTCCGCCACTTAGTGGCGGGGTTCGGTGACAACGCCCCCGATTTTTTTTTTTTTTTTGTAAGAATGTTTAAATCAACGCTTGAGTCCGCTCATAATCTAGTTGCTTCCATAACAAGCTGCAGACAATAGTTTGACCAATTATTTTCCCCTAAATCTTACCAATCCTCCAAAACAAATATGAGAATATACTCAAGTATATCCATACATCATCATTCTATTTTATAGTGGTGAATAAAAAAGTCAACACTACCTGTACAGAAGGCAAGCAAAATCACAGTGAATGCCTCGTCTCTAGATATTAACTTATTTGAGAATGTCAGACCTATAATCAATCCTCTCTTTTTATAAAATGAAAAAGGAAACAAAGGATGAAGAGAGCATGGAAATGGGTACATGACATAACTGTCAGACTTACTTTTTGTGAAAGATCTTGACTTGATAAATATGTTTTGAAGTTATAAAATATGTCAAGGATTTTCCATGAATTTTTCAAATTTCTTTCAAGTATATAAAGGTTATGATTATGCAATTTGAAAAACACATTTACTTTGAGAAATACTTTGAGCTCTTGCAATGCAACCTATTATATACCCTCACATATATTATTGAGTTAACCACCATATTGTTGTATTTGATTCTTGTAATCATTATTTTTCATAGTGGATTTTTTGATCTGGACTAGGTCCCGTGGGTTTTTACTTCTTCATTGGTGAAGGTTTTCCCACGTTAAAATTTGGTTGTGTTCTTCTTCACTCTCCTATTTGTTTTTGATTTTTCCGCTGTGCTATCCGACCTGGTGATATTCTGGCTGAGGTACTGCCGAGATTCGAACTCCGGATCTTATTGATTGACTTTCGCACAAAAGACTTCCGAGCATGAGTTTAAAGGAATCGAGTTCCCAACAGATATTATCTTATTAAACTATTTATTTAACACACATCAAACAAAGGATAAAATATGAACTTACAATCATCAAACGGACCCTTTCTTACTTTTATTTAACCATTTTATCCTATCTATTTGTATCGTATCTTAGTTATATGTGCTACATTAATATAAAAGCATTGCATAGTAATGGTTTTAAAAAAAGGGATATCAGCATACACAAACTCATGGTGATCCCACTTATTAAAAAAAAAAGGGCATAACATGCATCTCGATGGGTCAGCATTCTCCTACTATAAAAGAAGTATATTTTCATTAAAAAAATAGACTACTAAAGAGCAGGTGTAAAAAGCCTTTATTTTATTTATTTTTTTATATGTAAGAGATTGGATAAATAGATTTTTATAATAAAAAATGTTTTTATATATTAAGAAAAAGTCAAAAGTTCTTAAAAGATTTTTATTTTAAATTATATCAATTTATTTTTAATTTGAACATTTAAAAATAACTTTTAAGGTAAAAATTTTATATTATCATCAATAATGTGATGTTTTAATGTTTTATTTTATTTTATTAAGTTTTATTTTTTAAGCGCCGAAATAGTGAAACCCTAACCCAATATATGGGATGAAATGGTGAAACCCTCACTCAAATACAGCTATTTAAGGGAGGCTTTAGAACACTTGCGAGTCAGGTTTTGAACCCTAACTCTAATTTGCTTGAATTGAATGAATTTGGGAACCATGGCCTCATCACAGATTCACAGCAGAGAGAAAGAGAGAGAGTATCAATGGCGGAAACTGTTTCCGGTTCAGCATCCTCTCCAAAACCCCCAAACACCATGGATCCTCAAAGTCAAAGTCAAATTCAAAATCCCCAAAATCCATCTTCTTCAAACCCTACAATCCAATCGCCTATGGCTTCACCCTCTCTCCCTCCCCTCCCTCAAATCCCCCAATCCCAACAACAACAACAACAACAACAGCAACAGCTCAGTCCATCAATGCAGCAACAATCGCAACAGTCTCAATCCATGAACATGAACCCTATCGCGAGTTTTCAACTGCAGGAAACCCTTCAGCGATCGCCTTCCATGTCTCGTCTCAATCAAATACAATCTCAGCAGCAGCAGCAACATCAATTAGGGCTCATGAGGCAGCAGGCCTGATTGTATGGCGGCCAGATGAACTTCGGCGCCGCCGCCGCCTCGGCTCAGCTGCAGAGTCAGCAGCAACCGTCGCAATTAGGTGGCTCGAATTTGGGCCGGACGGTGATGATAGGGCAGAGCGGACATTTCCCCATGTTGTCCGGTGCTGGAGCACAGTATAACTTGTTGTCTTCGGTATAATTTAGCTTAATTGTTTCTTCCATTTAATGTTAAATCCTTCATATGCATTTTGGTCAGAAAAATTAAACAACTTACCTTAGCTAGCTGCATTTTTTATTTTTTTAAAAACTTTTCAATGATGATTGTTGGTATGTTTTTTTACAAAATGTTTTGCGATGAGTAGTGCTGTTTTGGAATGAAGTGTGAAGAGTGAAAGACAAACATGTGATGTTAGCATAGAAAGGAATTAGGTAGAAACGAGATAATTTGAGGAAACAAGACACTATCTAACATACATTTTTTTTGTCATTTATACTTTTAATGTTTTGTATATGGATATAGCTTTTCTTTTTATATTGAAAGTTCATGGGTTGGAATCCAGGAAACTACGTACAAGGATTACCTCCAACCCACATTAGTTGGGTTTAACGGGGAGTGATTTTTTTTATATGGATATAGCTTTTAATTATTTAAATTACATTGCATTTCATGCCTTCCATGTTCAAAAATTTATTTCTTTTCTTTCTGATTTTTTTTTTTTTTGGTATTTGGTGTAGCCGAAGCGGAAAGGTGGGCTAGTCCAGGCATCTCAATTCTCTTCTGGAAATTCTGCTGGACAACCGTTGCAAGGAATGGGGATGATGGGGTCATCAAATCTCACCTCGCAACTAAGAAACAGTGACCTTGCTAACTATCACAGCAGAGTTCACTTAACACTTCACAGGTATAATTTATCCTTTATAATTTTTGATATAATTTTAGTGAACTAGGAAATAGTTATGCTTACTGATGTTCTGCTTGTATCTTTATAGAATCAACTTGTCATATTCTTACATTTTTCTTTTTTTGATAAATTATACACTTCACAGGTATAATTTATCCTTTATAATTTTTGATATAATTTTAGTGAACTAGGAAATAATTATGCTTACTGATGTTCTGCTTGTATTTTTGTAGAATCACCTTGTCATATTCTTACATTTTTCTTTTTTTGATAAATTATTCTTAGGTGGTTTAGATTTCAAATGTCCATGTAGTCGAAATTCTGCATTTTTTTTTTTTTTACATTTCAAGATGTATTACACAGTTACACTTGTTCTTTGGAAGTTCATGCTCCCAGATTACCAAAATCCTGTTTCTTTTTAATACCCGACCACAATTTGATCTAGCTTTGCACCATTCTTGTGCATTATGTTTTGGTTTTGCGGTTTTGCAATTATCATTTTCTATGAAACGGTAATTCAATGTCTGATTAGAAAGTTTATCTTATTTTTGTCTTTCTTCTTCATTTTGTCTTACTATTTGGGGATTGGAAGAGGTTAGACATTCTTTATAATTGTAGAATAAAATGTTAGATTTTATTTTTCTTGTGGAATTTACCTGCAATTCACTTTTATTGTCATGAGAGGAACACACACCTTAAAACTTTTTGGGTAATGCCACCGGCCATTTTATAAAAATGAAGCATAGAACTTAAGATGTTAAACCACCAAAATTTGTACCATCTGCCATCTTATCTCTTTCTTGTCCTATCTGCATTTAATTATTAACCCTATCTTTCATTCATTGAATGTATCCCTCACCATACTCTTGCAACAACACCATCAATCTTCAAAATCACCATTTTGTCCACTTCCGATTGATAAATTACTAATGACCTGCTTTAGGGTAGACAGTTTCCTCCCTGAACTTTTCAGCTTGTCTTTGTGTTCACTCTCTGATGTACTTTCAATATCTATCCTGTCTTATTTCATTGAGACTCTTTGAGGTGCTTTATTCATCCTGCTTTAGTCCACTTTTGGTTAGGTCAGTTCCATCTTTTAGATTTGTTACTTAACCCATAAGCAAAAGGAAACTAAGCAGAAGAACAGAACTGAAGCATGTGTCGCATGACAGAGTGGTAAATCCTTTAGAAGGACAACTTGAATTAGTTCATAAACATTGATCATGTAAATTTTTTGAATTTTTTCCAAATATATTAATGGTTGATGATGACAAGAAAAAATATGTTCAGTCATAAAGTAGTTAAATGTGTTCTGTCTCTTAGCATTTCAAGAGCAAAAACTAAACAGGTTTTTCACATTTGAATATTGGTAGGAAAAAGGAACTTGATCATAAATTTGAGGTTATGATGAAAAAATTACAAATAAGTTTTATATAATTAATCTATGAATGGATGCGTGCACAAGTATATGTATATGTATATATATATTTTAAAATTAATTGAGGCATGTTACATTGACAATGCTGTTGGCTACAGGTTCAAGGCTTACCAAGGTCGTCATCCCTTGCTTTTATGAATTCACAGTTGTCTGGGTTGTCCCAGAATGGACAGCCTGCAATGATACATAATTCTTTAACACAAGAACAGTGGCTTAAGCAAATGCCAGTAATGTCTAATCCTGCCTCTCCGTTGCGTCTTCAACAACATCAGAGGCAGCAGCAGCATGCTTCATCTGCTCAACTGCAACAAAAATGTATGACCCTGAACCCACACCAATTGTCTCAGCTGATGCAACAGCAGAAATCAATGGGGCAGCCTCGGCTGCATCAACAGCAACTGTAGCAGCAGCCGCCCCAGCAACAACAACAACTTATGCAACAACAATCACAGCAATCTCAACTACAAGCATCTGTTCATCAACAGCAACAACAGCAGTCTCCAAGGATGCTGGGACCTACAGGCCAAAAGTCAACAACATCAGAGGCAGCAGCAGCATGCTTCATCTGCTCAACTGCAACAAAAATGTATGACCCTGAACCCACACCAATTGTCTCAGCTGATGCAACAGCAGAAATCAATGGGGCAGCCTCGGCTGCATCAACAGCAACTGTAGCAGCAGCCGCCCCAGCAACAACAACAACTTATGCAACAACAATCACAGCAATCTCAACTACAAGCATCTGTTCATCAACAGCAACAACAGCAGTCTCCAAGGATGCTGGGACCTACAGGCCAAAAGTCAACAACATCAGAGGCAGCAGCAGCATGCTTCATCTGCTCAACTGCAACAAAAATGTATGACCCTGAACCCACACCAATTGTCTCAGCTGATGCAACAGCAGAAATCAATGGGGCAGCCTCGGCTGCATCAACAGCAACTGTAGCAGCAGCCGCCCCAGCAACAACAACAACTTATGCAACAACAATCACAGCAATCTCAACTACAAGCATCTGTTCATCAACAGCAACAACAGCAGTCTCCAAGGATGCTGGGACCTACAGGCCAAAAGTCACTTAGTTTAATAGGATCACAGCCAGATGCTACTGCATCTGTTCATAAACAGCAACAACAGCAGTCTTCAAGCATGCCAGGACCCACAGTCCAAAAAGCACTTAGTTTAACAAGATCACAGCCAGATGCTACTACATCTGGTGCAACTACGCCAGGGGGAAGTTCAAGCCAAGGAACCGAAGCAACAAACCAAGTCCTTGGAAAAAGGAAGATACAGGATTATAATTCAAAATATATCCGATAAATAAAAATTAAGTAAAAAAAATAAAGTCAAAATAAAACCTGTGAAACTAAATCCTGTATCTTCCTTTTTTCAAGGACTTGGTTTGTTGCTTCGGTTCCTTGGCTTCAACTTCCCCCTGGTGTAGTTGTGCCAGATGTAGTAGCATCTGGCTGTGATCTTGTTAAACTAAGTGCTTTTTGGACTGTGGGTCCTGGCATGCTTGAAGACTGCTGTTGTTGCTGTTTATGAACAGATGCTTGTAGTTGAGATTGTTGTTGCATAAGTTGTTGTTGTTGCTGAGGCGGCGGCTGTTGAAGCAGCTGAGGCTGCCCCATTGATTTCTGCTGTTGCATCAGCTGAGACAATTGTTGTGGGTTCAGGGTCATACAGTTTTGTTGCAGTTCAGCAGATGATTCTCATTCAACTGGTTCTCAAATGCTTCCACGGATGACGAGGTTCTAATGAACCTTTGTTTTTTTATCTTCATGCTGCTAGGTTTAAACTAAGACGACTTCTTTGGTTTCATTCTTTTTACATTTTTTTTTTTTGTAATATATCACCCTCTCCCTTTTCGAAGTTGTTATTTATTTATTTTTGCTTACTGTTCCAACAAGTTAATCTAGTCCAAAGGATGTATTATTATTGCAATCAGTATTCATCTTTCTCAATTGCAATGCAAAAATCATGAGAAGTGTTCGTTGAAATCTCTAACAAAACTCTCTTTTGGGTAAGGTCTAATTAATCTTAACCCGAAGTAGGGTATTCTTTTGGGCCAAATCGGGCCAGCCTGGTTACTAAAGTTTGTAGTTAATCAAAATTATCAACGTCTTTGTTTTTGTTGAATGGTATCTTCACAACTGCAATCTGAATTTGAGAGGTTTTTTTTTTTTTTTTTGTTAAAAAAAATACTCAGGTCCCAAAGAGATTGCTTGCTGTAATTGATTAGCATAAAAGGGCATTATGATTACTTAGTATTTAGGCATGAAATTAAAGTATCCTAGTAATTGACTACCTCTTGTTATTTCCCCCCCTCAGTAGTCTTTTTGTTTCATTGTTTGAGCCAAATTATTTATTTGTGATATTAGTTGTTGCCTGTCTACAAGTTCATTGGAGCCTAAACATACTTTTTTGGGTACTTGCTCTATTTCTGATTAATTGATAAACGAAATTGATGTAAAGCTTTTCAATAAGTCAGGAGTTTGGAATAATGTAATGAATTATAAACGGAAGCGAAAGAGTTGAGGGGGAAATTATAGCATTTGTTTTGTTTGTTTTTTTTTTTTTTGATTAATATGTTTTGTTTGTTTATACTGTTGTCCATGATAAACTCACGCACTCTGTTTCCTTCAATTTTTGGTGGCTGAGTCTGGAAAATGACTCGTAGTATTTGTGGTAAAAGGATACGATTTAAGAAAGTTGTTTACCCTTCCTAAAGGAGTGTGGCCCCATTTTAATCACAAATACCAACTACATGCTCCTGGTCACATCATTTTGTCACTCCTTATTTATTAGGGGCAATCATCAACTGAATTAAACTGCAGTAATCAAATCAAAAAATTGATAATCAAATGAATTGAAAAACCGATAAACAAATTAACCAATTAACCAAAAATTCAAAAACTGAACAAAAACTGGATGTTATTGATAACAAAAAACTGAACAAAAAACATATTTTAATTGGATTACATCGGTTTTCAGTTTGATTGATGAAAACTGATTCAATATATTATGTATTTATTATTTTTGAAAGATTGTAACTTGAAATCTTGGATGTTATTGATAACAAAATATTTTGTTATAATTTTTATTGTCTATTAATCTATTTTATCTCTTTATCAATTTTAAGACTTGTTTTAGTTTGAAGATTTGAATTTTTCGGTTGTTTGAATGACTTTATTTTGATATAGCTAGTGATTTGTATGGCTGAAATTTTAGGCTTTTTCGAAAATTGAAAATCGATTCAATTCAAACCAAATAAAATTGAATTGGATGGATTTTAAGAAAACTAAACCAAATAGATAATTAAAAGATCAAACCGAAAGAATTGAATTGAATAATTTTTATTTGAAGGGTTTTATAAAAATTATGTTGTAGGAAAAGTGAATGTGTCATGTTATAGAGACTCGTTTTCCATGTCTTAGTTTTTTTTTTTTTTTTGCACAAAAAATGCGAGCCCCACAAAATGTTGTACGTGTAGGAAAATCTTTTTTTCATGTTGCATGATGAATGCAAATCCCCTGTTTGAAAGTCATTGATCTTGCCTTAATTTAATGATTCTGATTTATAAACATATGATACTGTTGATCTATCTCGATCTCATAAAACTTAGATGAGGTGTTAAACTTTTTGTTTAATACCGATATCAAAATATCTTAGTTCATATATATATAGGAACAAGATATTGTGACAACCAAGTAAAGGTACGACCAATGTTACGACCAATCATCTCACCGTTAGATTGGTAGTAGTGATCCGACGGTCCTCGTTTAATCCCTATATATATATGCGCGCGCTATGTTGCATATGTTGTAGATGTGTTCGCATTCAAATGGAAGCAATTAATTTTTACTTTAGTCAATCTTTAGTTTTATTGAAATGATAATACCTTTCTTGTTGATGTGGCACTAAACTAATGATAATAGTTATTATATGACACCTAAGAGAGCAATATTTTTATGTATTAATGGAGCATAGTTATCCATAAGTTGGAATACAGTATTAAAAGATGGGTGTAGAATGTACATTGTGATGACACAGATTGATACGTGCTAATACAATCAACTAAATTGGTTCACTAATACTAGAGGATTTGACCGCGGAACTCGCATGTTGTGTCACGTGACAAAAAGTGTCCCACTGATAGTTTGAAAATATATATCTAAAATGTGTTATTTTGGGGGGAAATTTATATGATCCCGGCCCATTAATTTTTCCCTGGTCCCACTCATAATCAAAAATTTGTTTTTGACCTTTTTACCCGTTTTTTCTTTTATTTTCCCATTTTACCCTTTACATGTGAGAGAGATTATTTATAAATCCTATGAGCCTAGACCATAGAATAATTTATCTTATTTTGGTAATGTGACAAAATATAATTGTCCCTCAATGAAGCTTGCACGAGCTGTATTTGAAACGACCTACAACATCTAATGAAATGCACATTGTCTCAACTAAAATACCACGTTTTGGCATTTTATTTTTTGGAATGCCACACTTTAGAAACAAAATACTGGAATGTCCCGTAGGTGGCAAAGTGGGCGGCCCGTCCTATCCCGTCATCAACCTGTCAAAAAATGAGTCAGCATGCCCCGCCCCACTTTTGAAAGTGGGCTCAAAAACTCAGTCTGCCCTGTCCCATTTGGTGGGTTTGGCGGGTTGGCCCGCCAGTCCGAGCCTATTTTACACTGACCCACCTCGGTCCGCCATCAACCCACCGAAAAATGAGCCGGTCCCGCCTCGTCCCGTTGGAAAGTCCGCTGATGTGTCACTCAGTGGCGGAGCCAAGATTTCGTTTTAGCTGGGGCCAAAAAATTTGACACATCAAATTATCAAAATATTTATCGTAATTACACAAATTTTTTAGGAAAGAATTTACCATGAATTCTAGCATACTTATCTAAATTATTTACTAAATAATGTCAACACTGCACCAGAATCAACCCAAGCAATTTTAGTTGAACCAGACCTACTCTTTGAATTTGAATTACTATTTGCAGAAGAGGAGGTGTAGAACAATTAAAGCTCAAGAAAAAAAAATAGCTTAAGATTTATCAAAAGAAATACGAATCTAAATATGTAGATCGGGGTGTCTTTAAAAAAGTCAGTTGCAGCTGTACTTTAAAAAAAAAATTCAATATTTCATGCTAGTGTACATACAAATTAAATTAGCATGAATGGAAGCAAGAAGATTCTAAAATAAAGAGCATCTTTTCTTGTAGTGTGTTATATACAAATTAGCATGAAAGGAAGCAAGAAGATTCTAAAATAAAGAATTTAGCAGCTTTACATTAATCTATACAAAAAGTTACCAAAAACAATTAAGAGTGTTTGGCATGGTTTTTTTAGTGGGATTCATTTGAGTATGTTTGAAATGAAAGTTATTATTTATTTATCTCATATATAAGGAACCCCTACATTGGTCTTTGATAATCATAAACCAATACCATTACACTAAGTTGCATATATCTCTACAATTTATATTTTTTACTTTTGCTTGATATTAAAATAAAGGTGTTGTAAGTCACTAAATTATCATGAATTAATTTATACAACTACAGGATGTATCATATAAGTATTAAGTAATTGCTTGCAATTTCTTAATTATTTATAAAATAGTTATTGTGAGAAAAAAAAAGAAAAATTACATTTTGTTTTAAAGAGCAACGAGGGAAATGCAATAGGCTTTGTCGCTATGAAAAAAAGCCATGGAGATGCTGCATAACTTCATAATTTGTCAAGAGAGAGTATATAAAGACGATTCAGATTCAAATATTTAAGGAAACACTAAAGAACAAAATACCCAAAGGCACTCCACTCTAACAAGCATATCTTCAAAAATAAAATCAATCACAAGAAACCTAGAAAAATTTCAGAATAAAAAAGCACCAATTTAAGAGCAAATATCATTGGGGTTTCTAACTTTGAGAGAAATGCGAGCAAACACGAAGACATCGCTGTGGTTTCCGATTCTACTGAGAATGTATTAGGCTATTAGCTGAGAGACAAAGAACATAGATGGGGTCATATTTTAATTTTAGAAGTGCCAAATAATAATTAATTATATAAATATATATAATAATAATTTTTTTAAAAAAGTTAGCAGGGGCCAAGACCCCATCTAGAGACCACGTGGCTACTGGTGTCACTCCCTCCTTAAGTCTGAGATTTGTGCTCACACTACATGCATATGAAAACTTTCCTTAAACTTTAGATTAAATAAATAATTATTTCTTTTAAAAATCGAAATAAAAAATCAATGGAAAATTAAGTTAACCATTTGTGGTGGCAGACAAGTCATTCAATGTCTCACTGATTTGTACATTGGAATTACTCAGCTCTTTTAAACGCTTTCTACATTGAAATTGCTCACTCTTTTGAAATTAGAATTCTGAATTGATCTCAAATTTTGGATTTCAATTTTAAATTTCGAATTGTAACGGTGGGAAAGGATTTGGAAATTTTTTGGTGGCAGCTCAATTAATCTCTCACTGCTTTTCTTTTATTGCTTGCGTCTATAAGAAGACCAAACTTATTCCCTCTGGTATTTCGTTCTTCCCTCTGGTACATTGAACATGAGGGAAGTCGTCCATATGCTCACTAACCCTCCTCAGTTTACTGTTCAACCTAATTAATCTCTGGGTAGCCTAAGCTATTTGCTGATTTGAGGTTCACTCCTTTGAAAATAAATTATTAAAACAGAAGTAAAATTGTGCAAATGACTGTGATATATCGTTTGTGAGAAGTGAAACAAGAAGTCAAATGTGTTGTACCATCAAATGTAAAATAGGTTTGAAAGTCTTTTACCCGATTGATTGTTTTTCAAATAGTTTTGTACAAAAGAATTAATCTAAAACTGTGCATGTCCAATATGTGATACATAATGACCTTCGAATTTTTTTGTGATTGAAGTTGCTTATTGCATGTAAAAGTAAATGAATATAGATATATAAAACCAATTTAACCCAAAATGTTAAGTTATTAAGTAATGGTCCAATCAAATGCTTTTTATTATATTTGAGGTCAAAGAAGGTGGAGAAAAAAATGAAGAGGATGATGCAACTTTGCAAGCTGATGGAGATGTTGGTGAGGAACCCGTGCATGAAGCTGTGAAAAAGGAAAAGAAGAAAAAGAGGAACGATTCTATTGAGAATATGTTGAGTTGCCGAATGGGGACAACAATTTGAATGGAGGACAAAAGAAGAAGAAGAAGGAAAAAGCACGAAGAGCATGAAGAATAAGCTAAAATGCCAAGCAAAAACAAAGGAAAATGAGGACTAAAGTGGAATAAATCTGTAATTATCAGCTAATCAATCTGGTGAACATTAAAAATATGATCAGAAGTTTAATCTTCACCACTCTATTTTATTAATATAAGTAATTAAATATTATAGAATTTTTTAATACAAATAGATTGAACTTGCATTATCCACCCTTCACGTTAAATAAATTCTTGTGTAGGGAGTTATATTAGAAAAATATAGTATAAAAAATCATTAATGGACCTTAAATATAGGAAAATAATTATCAATGTATCTCATGCAACAGAGACATCTCATGTAAATAAATAAAATGGAAAATTATGTGAACAACTTTTTGTGGCAGATAACTCATTTAATATCCACTGCTTTCTACATTGGAGTTTCGAAATTAATAATAACTCACAGCTTTCTGAAATATTTATTTTAAATTTCGAATTTTGGATTTTGGATTTTAAACTTTATAGTGGTGAGAAAATATTTGGACAACTATTGGTGGCAGACAGCTCATTTATTATCTCATTACTTTCTGCATGGGTAATTGTTAACCATATCAATGCTACATAAAAAAACATTTTGTTAAAAAATAATCAATAAAAAAGGAAAATATTTTGTAAAAAATGCAAATATTTTAAATTAAATAAATATAAAATAAAATTGAAATTTGTGAATAAATAAAATGAAAAACTATGTGAATAATTTTTTATGGCAGACAACTCATTTAAGCTTCTATAAGATGTTGTCCACGGTTAGTTGTCTTTGATCTTGTTATTGTTTTTCTAATTATTCCTAGTCGCTCTTGATCCAATGATCTTGCCTTTTTGTTGATGTCACTTTGTTATCATCAAAACATATATTGTATCTACAGTTATCAGCTAATCAATCTAGTGAACATTAAAAATATGATTGGAAGTTTAATCTTCACCACTCTATTTTATTAATAAAAGTAATTAAATATTTTCGCAAAAAAAGTAATTAAATATTATAGAGTTTTTTAATAAACATAGATTGAACTAGCATTATCCACCCTTCAAGTTAAATAAATTTTTGCGTAAGGAGTTATATTAAAAAAATATAGTATAAAAATCATTAACGGACCTTAAATAAGGGAAAAAATTATCAATGTATCTCATGCAACAGAGACATCTCATGTAAATAAATAAAATGGAAAATTATGTGAACAATTTTTTGTGGCAGATAACTCATTTAATATCCACTGCTTTCTACATTGGAATTTCCAAATTAATTATAACTCATTGCTTTTTGAAATATTTATTTTAATTTCGAATTTCATTTAAATTTCAATTTTGACTTTGATTTTTGAATTTTAAACTTTATAGTGGTGAGAAAATATTTGCACAACTATTGGTGGCAGACAGCTCATTTATTATCTCATTACTTTCTACATGAGTAATTGTTAACCATATCAATGCTGCATAAAAAAAACTATTTTGTTAAAAAATAATTGTTAAAAAAAATATTTTGTAAAAAAATGCAAATATTTTAAATTAAATAAATATAAAATAAAATCAAAATTTGTAAATAAAATAAATGGAAAACTTTGTGAACAATTTTTTGTGGCAGACAACTCATTTAATATCACATTGCTTTCAACATTGGAATTTCCAAATTAATAACAACTCATTGCTTTCTGAAATATTTATTTTAAATTTCAAATTTCCTTTAAATTTGAATTTTGAATTTTAAACTTGTAGTGGTGGGAAAACATTTGGACAATTATTGGTGGCAGAGAGCTTATTTATTATCACATTATTTGTGGCTCTTCAATTCCAAATTATAATGCATGCATGTGAAGTTTTTCATCTTCTAATTAAATTTATCATAATTAGCCTTGAAACCAACATCCTTTAAAAAAATTGAATATTCTGGAATATTTTTTTTAAATAAAACAATTCGGAAATATAATACAAAAAGAGAAAAGAATTTCGTACAAGTAATCTTTAAAAAAATATTTAACATAAACATTTTTAAAAATATTATTCATTTTTTATGACTAATATCATTTTTCTTTGTTTAAAATCTCATTATTATTATTTTTGGTGAAAATCTCATTATTTTTTTGTGGCAGAGAACTCATTTCATATCTCAGGACTTTTCTTTTGTTGTATATTATGAGTAAAAAAGACTTCTACTTTTCTTTTGTTGTATATGCCACTTTTTTTTGCATAGATAATTGTTAGCCCTATTAATGCTGCATAAAAAAACAAAAACATTAAAAAAATATTGTAAAATAACAAAATTATTTATATTGTAAATTAAATTCGAAATTTTGAAATAAATTAAATGGGAAATTATGTGAACTTGATATGTGGGAAAAGAGTTCAGCATTTAATATTTATGCATTGAGAAAAGATATATATAATAAATTTGAATTTAATATAAAATTATAGATTAAACAATAAAGTATTTTAAATTATAAAAATACATTTATAGTAGATAAGAATTATTTAAATTTTCAAATTTAAACGAAAAAAATAAGAAATGGCACAATTTATACTTTACAAAAAATAAATTAAAATTTTAACATAAAAATTTTAAATATACATGTATTTAAAAAAAAAAATAGAGTCTTCAAGAGAATACTACAGAGACTCATGTATTTAAATATACCTGGAACAGCAAGCAAAGCACATTCCAAGTTAAGACTTTCAACGAGACTCATACATGCTGCAGAGTCTTCAAGAGTAAAAGGGCTACACGAGATTGGGTGGCCAAGAAATTGGAGAAGAGAATACTAACACAACCCAAGAAGACCAGGACAAAGGCATTTGAGCACATGAAAGAGGAATAAAATGTTCATTTGGATATGAAGAAAGTAAGAAAGGCTTTGAAAAAAGCAAAGGAGAGCATTGAAGGTTGTGAGAAAGAATAATATGGAAGACTAAGAGAATATCTGGTTGAGCTGTTGAGGAGCAACACTGGCTCCAGTTGCAAATTGCAAGTCACCCCACAACCTATTCCACAAGCATTGCCAATATTTGACCGAATGTACATCTGCCTTGATGCTTGTAAGAAGGGCTTCAGAGCTGGATGTAGACCCTTAATTGGGTTGGATGGTTGCTTTTTGAAGGGCTATTATGGAGGTCAATTATTGAGTGATGTAGTGAAGATGCAAACAAGCAATTCTATGTGATTGCCTATGCTGTGGTTGATAGTGAGGCAAAGGATAATTGGAAGTGGTTTTTGACATTATTACATGAATATTTAGGGGATCATGCAGTATTTGGTTGGAACTTCATTTCAGATCAACTAAAGGTCAGGCTTTTTTGCTTGTGCTTTCAATTATTTATTTCACATGATGACTCTACTTAATGGTATATTATGTTAGTTATGAAATTTTAAGTACAAAGTGATGATATGAATGGAATATGTTTTGTGAAATACTATATCTCTGTTGTTGCCAATATTTGTCATTGCTGTTGATGTGAAATGAATTTTTTGGATTGTGTTGGTATGTTTGTTCTTGTTGCTGTCATTGATGATCCTACTTATACACTTTCTGATTTTTATCAACAATGGTATGTTTGTTCTATTTCCTTTGTCCATTTAGGGGTCTTGTGTTGCTTAATTGCACTTATCATCCATCTCTTTCAAATTTCCTTTACAAGTCCTCCACAAATTTTATCGAGGACAATTTCAGTACTTATTTTTTAACAAAGGGAACCATTTTGGTCCTTAACATTTTTATTTTTATCAGGGTATTTATTGGTCCCTGATACATTTCTTTTAACATGGGCACTTAACACACTAACACTGTCATTTCCCTAACTGTACTCATTGCTTTCTAAAATACTTATTTTAAATTTTGAACTTTATTTAAATTTGAATTTTGAATTTTAAACTTTGTAGTGGTGGAAAAATATTTGGACGTGGCGTACAACTTATTTATTATCCCATTAATTGTGGCTTTTCAATTCCAAAATATAATGCATGCATATGAAGCTTTTCATCTTCTAATTAAATTTATCATAATTAGCCTTGAAACCAACATCCTTTTAAAAAAGTGAATATTCTGGAATTTTTTTTAAAAATAAAACAATTCGAAGATATAATACAAAAAGAGAAAAGAATTTCGTATAAGTAATATTTAAAAAATATTTAACATAAACATTTTTAAAAATATGTAATCATTTTTTTATGATTAATATCATTTTTTTATTTTTAAAACCTCATTGTTTTTTGTGTGGCTCAGAACTTATTCAATGCCCCACTACTTTTCTTTTGTTGTATATTATGAGTAAAAAAGACCTCTACTTTTCTTTTGTTTGTATATCCTACTATTTTTTGCATGGATAATTGTTAGCCCTATTAATGCTGCATAAAAAGACAAAACATTAAAAAAATATTGTAAAATAACAAAATTATTTATATTGTAAATTAAATTCAAAATTTGGAAATAAATTAAATGGGAAATTATGTGAACTTGATATGTGGGAAAGAGTTCAACATTTTATATTTATGCAGTGAGAAAAGATATATATAATAAATTTGAATTTAATATAAAATTATAGATTAAACAATAAAGTATTTTAAATTATAAAATTATATTTATAGTCGATAAAAATTATTTAAAATTTCAAATTTAAACGAAAAAATAAGAAAGGGCATAATTTATACTTTACAAAAAATAAATTAAAATTTTAACATAAAATTTTTAAATACACATGTATTTTTTTAAAAAAATATTTAACATAAATATTTTAAATATACATGTATAACAAATTAAAAAAATATATAAAAATCGTAAATTAAAATAGAAAAATTATATAAAAAATATGTATAATTAATATAAAACACTATAAATTTTAAATTTAAATAAAAAATTACGTCTATCATTTTGTAAAGAAAAAATTATTAAAATTTAAGAACTATAAAAATGAAAATTTTAATTTAGTAAATAAGAAAGAAATTAAACTTTCATTTTTTTATTACAAGAGTGTAATTAATACAAATAACGTATTATGATGTATTATGGTGTATTACGATGTAGTTATTGCAAAATTAACTATTCCACTGAATATCAGATTTTTATTTGTGATTAATATTTGCAAAGTTATGTGTCAATGCTGTAATTTTATCCACCTGAAATATAAAACAAAATAGCAACACAATTTTTGGTAAGTATAAGATTTGCAGTGCGATTAATCAACCACGGCGGAGAATAATTTTTTTTTATCTTTTTTTTCCGGTGCATCGCACGATGAATATACTAGTTCTCCTACTATAAGAGAAGTATATTTTCATTGAAAAAAAATTAGACTACTAAAGGGCAGGTGTAAAAAATCTTTTTTTATAAGTAGAAGATAGATAGGTCAAATAAATTTTTATGATAAAAAAAGTTTTTTTATATAATAAAAAAAAAGAGCCAAATTTTCTTGGAAGGTTTTTTTTTTTAAGTTGTATCAACTTATTTTTTAATTTGAGCAATTAAAAGTAACTCTTAAGTTAAAATTTTTATATTATTATCAAAGAATTTTTAGTTTTATTTCAATTTTTTTTCAACTTTAACTTAAAATTAATTTTTAATTTAAAAAAAAGACATTAAACAAACTCTAAATAATAAAAATATTTACTATTAACGAAGAAAGAGATAGATCAAAATTTCACATCAAAGATTCATTTTATGGTTGAATCAGGATTGAAGTTTTTGGATGACGTGTACGATCGAGATTTAATCTCGTCGTTCTCTACTGTGCTTGAATTGAATGAATTTGGGAACCATGGCCTCATCACAGATTCACAGCAGAGAGAGAGTATCAATGGCGGAAACTGTTTCCGGTTCAGCATCCTCTCCAAAACCCCCAAACACCATGGATCCTCAAAGTCAAAGTCAAAGTCAAAATCCCCAAAATCCATCTTCTTCATACCCTACATTCCAATCGCATATGGCTTCACCCTCTCTCCCTCCCCTCCCTCAAATCCCCCAATCCCAACAACAACAAGATCAACAACAACAACAACAACAGCAACAGCTCAGTCCATCAATGCCGCAACAATCGCAACAGTCTCAATCCATGAACATGAACCCTATCGCGAGTTTTCAACTGCAGCAAACCCTTCAGCGATCGCCTTCCATGTCTCGTCTCAATCAAATCCAATCTCAGCAGCAGCAACAGCAATTAGGGCTCATGAGGCAGCAGGCCGGATTGTACGGCGGCCAGATGAACTTCGGCGCCTCGGCTCAGCTGCAGAATCAGCAGCAACCGTCGCAATTAGGTGGCTCGAATTTGGCCCGGACGGCGATGATAGGGCAGAGCGGACATTTCCCCATGTTGTCCGGTGCTGGAGCACAGTTTAACTTGTTGTCTTCGGTATAATTTACTTAATTGTTTCTTCCATTTAATGTTAAATCCTTCATATGCATTTTGGTGAGAAAAATTAAGCAACTTAGCTTAGCTAGCTGCATTATTTTTTTTTTAAATACTGTTCAATCATGATTTGTTATTAGGTATTGGTGGTAGGTTTTTTTACAAAATGTTTTGCGATGAGTAGCATTGATGTTTTGGAATAAAGTGTGAAGAGTGAAAGACAAACATGTGATGTTAGCATAGAAAGGAATTAGGTAGAAACGAGATAATTTGAGGAGATAAGACACTGTCTAACATACTTTTTTTTTTTTTTCATTTATACTTTTAATGTTTTGTATATGGATATAGCTTTTCTTTCTATATTGAAAGGTCCTGGGTTCGAATCCAGGAAACAGCCTCTTTGCAATTATGCAAAGTTAAGGTTGTGTACAAGGATTAACTCCACCCAACACTCGCTAGTCGGGTTCAACTGGGAGTGATTTTTTTTTATATGGATATAGCTTTTAATTATTTAAATCTCATTGCATTTCATGCCTTGCATCAAAACTTTATTTCTTTTCTTTCTGAATTTTTTTTTTTTGGTATTTGGTGTAGCCGAGGCAGAAAGGTGGGCTAGTCCAGGCATCTCAATTCTCTTCTGGAAATTCTGCTGGACAGCCACCCCAAGGAATGGGGATGATGGGGTCATCAAATCTCACCTCACAACTAAGAAACAATAGCCTTGCTTATGCTCAGCTGCGATTGAGTCAGGGTCAAATCAGGCAGCAACAGCAACTATCACAGCAGAGTTCACTTAACACTTCACAGGTATAATTTATCCTTTATATATTTTGATATAATTTTAGTGAACTAGGAAATAATTATGCTTACTGATGTTCTGATTGTATCGTTATAGAATCACTTTGTCATATTCTTACATTTTTCTTTTTTTGATAAATTATTCTTATGTGGTTTAGATTTCAAATGTCCATTTATGTAGTCAAAATTCTGCATTTTTTTTTTAACATTTCAAGATGTATTACACAGTTACACTTGTTCTTTGGAAGTTCATTGATAGGATCTAACAAATTATTAGAGTAAAACGAATTGACACAAGAGAATTGGCCCAGAAGAACTGGATTTTCTGTATATTAATCAATGGAAACAATACAATAACAAGATTTTTTATGACAAAAGATAAATGCAGAAATATAAGAAGAACATCAACTACAATAATTCCAAAGGCTGGTTCAGTGCAATTTTAGAGGCACTGATCTCTCCCAAGAACTCCCAAATTCCAGCCCCCCATCCTCACGCCACTCTTCACCTTTTATTTCCTCTAACAGTTTTGCCACCTCAGCATTACTTCCTTCTCTCCTCTAACAGACTCAACCTTCTAGAATATTCCTACTAACAACATTTTCCTTATCCAATAATCCCCTGTAACTCTTCCTAGCTTATACCTTTAGGAGCATCCTATCAATACTCCCCCCCAAAACACTCACCTTGCCCTCAAGGTGAGGTTCATCTCTCCAAATCCTTCCACCGGGATCCCATTGCTTGAATTGTAGAGATCCACATGTGCTCAAAGTAAGATGTCCACCAGGATCCCATATTTGTCCAACTTGAAGGGCTTTTACCACAACAAATGAGAATAAATTTAGCCCAAGCAATGACTTCGAAATGTTTGTCAATAACTGATGGGTTCTACCCTGTTTTCCATAGGGCAACTGCAGGATGACATCAAATGAATAAACATTAAGAGGCTTTTCACCCTGGCATTCACGGATACGCAGTTTGAAAGGATAAAATATTGTACCTTGTGCAAAGGGGCTTATTGGCTGCCAAGCCCAATTCGCACAACAAACAGAGACAGAAATACCATTACTTTTAGACTGAACTGGGCACAACTTAATCTTAATTTGGGCCGATTCTGCAAAAAATACCCATTCCATTTTAAACTAGCTTCACTGGGCTGGGCTTGTGTCAATTTGGTGGTAACTTGGACCAGATCCCATTTCATCTTTGCCCCTTTTACATTCTTAATTTGTTTTGTCACTGTTTCTTGCTGCAACTTTCTCACGCAGTTACAGCATGCCAACTCCTCGCCAAAGCATGAATCCGGCGGCTCCGGTAACGGTGGAGGTTGGGCCACCTCCTTCGGCGGCTGTAGCATCTCTGGTACCCTCGTAACCCTTGCCAACAATTGCTCCCCTTCACCCTTAACCAAACCCCATATCATCATACTTTGGTTCAAAGAGAGCCTTGGAACACTGTACATGGGCAGCTGTAGAACATTTTTTTCTCGATTTTGACAGCCCTCGCCTGAAGCTTCCATCAGGTTAGTTTCTTCTGGTGTGGCTTCATCTCCTTCAACACCCCCTTCGTCGACTATCAGCAATTTGAGTTGTGGCACCTTGCATCGAAGACTTGGTTTCCACTGTTTTTCACATATAAAGCATACCCCCCTTTTTCGCATGTCTTGAAGCTGCCCCTGGGTCAAATGACGACCTTCCGTCATGGCCTCGTCGCTCCCAGCGCTTCTAGTCGCTTTGGGTTGTCTGGACTATCCCATGACGTTGCCATGTGTGGTAGTGGCTTGAAGTGTGGCATGAACAGGCGCGTGATTGGCTATCAGCGTGTCACTCAGTTTCACAGTGGTAGAAAAACTCATGTGCTTGGCACTTGAGTTGTTAATTGAGCTTCTGTTGGGCTTAGTACTATGACCCAGCCCTCCTCCTTTGATACTAGGCCCAACTCCATACCCATCAGCTAACCCAGCCATATTTCGTTTCTCCAACGTTGTCATCTCCTTCATCATCTTCTCCGTCAGAGTAGTTCGTTTCTGCCATAGTTCCGTTCCATAGCTTTCTACCACTTCCGCACCATGGCCTCGAGGAAGCTCCTGCTTAGGGGTTAGCCAATCAACGAGGTGAACGTCTTTGTTGACATTCTCTTCTGATTTCACCGATTTTGATCCCCTCTTGCAAGCCAGACCATGACGATGGTGTTTTCGACCAGATCTTCTCCTTCTTCGCAAAAGTTGCTCGATCTCCTTCAATTTTTGTTCTGTTCTGCGGAAACGCTCTTTTGTTTGCTCCTCACTCCTCCTCATCATCTCTTCTATGATCTCCAAACGAATTTCCATGGCGCGCATCAAACCGTTCAAAGCACCCCTAGGATCGGAGTGCTCTGATACCAATTGATAGGATCTAACAAATTATTAGAGTAAAACGAATTGACACAAGAGAATTGGCCCAGAAAAACTGGATTTTCTGTATATTAATCAATGGAAACAATACAATAACAAGATTTTTTATGACAAAAGATAAATGCAGAAATATAAGAAGAACATCAACTACAATAATTCCAAAGGCTGGTTCAGTGCAATTTTAGAGGCACTGATCTCTCCCAAGAACTCCCAAATTCCAGCCCCCCCATCCTCACGCCACTCTTCACCTTTTATTTCCTCTAACAGTTTTGCCACCTCAGCATTACTTTCTTCTCTCCTCTAACAGACTCAACCTTCTAGAATATTCCTACTAACAACATTTTCCTTATCCAATAATCCCCTGTAACTCTTCCTAGCTTATACCTTTAGGAGCATCCTATCATTCATGCTCCCAGATTACCAAATATCGTGTTTCTTTTTAACACCCGACCACAATTTGATTTAGTTTTGCACCATTATTGTACATTATGTTTTGGTTTTGCAATGATCATTTAAAAAAAAAAACGATAATTCAATGTCTGATTAGAAAGTTTATCTTATTTTTGTCTTACTATTTGGGGATTGGAAGAGGTTAGACATTCTTTATCATTGTAGAATAAAATGTTAGATTTTATTTTTCAAATTTACCTGCAATTCACTTTTATTGTCACGAGAGGAACACACACCTTAAAACTTTTTGGGTAATGCCACCTGCCATTTTATCAAAATGAAGCATAGAACTTAAGATGGTAAACCACCAAAAGTTGTACCATCTGCCATTTTATCTCTTTCTTGTCCTTTCTGCATTTAATTATTGACCCTGTCTTTCATTCATTGAATGTATCCCTCACCATACTCTTGCAACAACACCATCGATCTTCAAAATCAACATTTTTGTCCACTCCCGATTGATAAATTACTAATGACCTGCTTTAGGGTAGACAGTTTCCTCCCTGAACTATTCAGCTTGTCTTTGTGTTCACTCTCTGATGCACTTTCAATATCTATCCTGTCTTATTTCATTGAGACTCTTTGAGGTGCTTTATTCTTCCTGCTTTACTCCAATTTTGGTTAGGTCAGTTGTATACTTATAGATTTGTCACTTAACCCATAAGCAAAGGGAAACTAAGCAGAAGAACAGAACTGAAGCATGTGTCGCATGACAGAGTGGTGAATCCTTTAGAAGGACAACTTGAATTAGTTCATAAACATTGATCATGTAAAAATTTGAATTTTTTGCAAATATATTAATGGTTGATGATGACAAGAAAAAATATGTTCAGTCATAAAGTAGTTAAATGTGTTGTCTCTCTTAGCATTTCAAGACAAAAAACTAAACGGATTTTTCACATTTGAATATTGGTAGGGAAGAAGGAACTTGATCATAATTTTGAGGTTATGATGAAAAAATTACAAAGAAGTTTGATATAATTAAACTGTGAATGAAGTTCATTATTTGGAGTAATGTCAAGAATTACTTTCGATTTTGCGTGCACGTGCGGCGTGCACAAGTATATGTATATGTATATGTATTTTTCAAAATTAATTGAGGCATGTTACATTGACAATGCTGTTGGTTACAGGTTCAAGGCTTACCAAGATCGTCATCCCTTGCTTTTATGAATTCACAGTTATCTGGGTTGTCCCAGAATGGACAGCCTGTGATGATTCATAATTCTTTAACACAACAACAGTGGCTTAAGCAAATGCCAGCAGCAATGTCTAATCCTGCCTCTCCGTTGCGTCTTCAACAACATCAGAGGCAGCAGCAGCAGCTGGCTTCATCTCCTCAACTGCAACAAAACTCTATGACCCTGAACCCACACCAATTGTCTCAGCTGATGCAACGACAGAAATCAATGGGGCAGCCTCAGCTGCATCAACAGCAACAGCAGCAGCAGCCGCCACCTCAGCAACAACAACTTATGCAACAACAATCACAGCAATCTGAGCTACAAGCATCTGTTCATAAACATCAACAACAGCAGTCTCCAAGGATGCCAGGACCCACAGTCCAAAAGGCACTTAGTTTAACAGGATCACAGCCAGATGCTACTACATCTGGCACAACTACACCAGGGGGAAGCTCAAGCCAAGGAACTGAAGCAACAAACCAAGTCCTTGGAAAGAGGAAGATACAGGATTTAGTTTCACAGGTTTTATTTTGACTTTATTTTTTTTAGTCAATTTTTATTTATCGGTTATGTTTTGAATTATAATCTTTTGTTGTACAGGTGGATCCACAGGGTAAGCTGGCCCCTGAAGTTATAGATCTTCTTTTAGAGCTTGCTGATGACTTCATTGATTCTGTAAGGATTTTGATTTGCCTAATTTTTTTTCCCCACACCATGATAGATGTTTATATGTGTGCATGCCAAAAAGGAGATAATATGCTACACATATCTTGTTTAACTTTAAATATATCACCTGGAATGATACTGTTTATTATTAATACAATTTTTTTCACTATATTTGAAATTCTTTTTGAATGAAGGACTTTTTCCTTTTGGTAAATAGGAAGTCCCCTATTGGGATCAAAGGGGGGAAGGGGAATGTCATGCGGGTGATCAAACACCCCACCTTACAGCAGCCCCTTGATCTCGAAGATCATGGGAGCTACCATGTGAGCCAAGGCTCACCCTAATGAATGAATTTATTATTAGCAAAGTTGGTGAATGGATTGATTTTATTGTAATTAAACTTATCCAATAAGCATGCTTGTTAATTTCAGTTTGAAGGATTAATAATTTATTTTTTTATTTTTAATTCATGATTGAACTCTGGATATGTTAATGTTATATGATCTTTTAAATCATTCTTGCCCCTCACTTAACAACATAAGCTTTTAGATTGATTGATTCTGTGACAGGATAATGTAATTGTTTAGTGCCTATATTTTTTTTAATAATTAAAATTTTATTGTGCTCCTGGTTGCTAATATATGCTTGATTCATTGAGATATAATATATGACTACTTCAGCTCTAATTATGTTTGTCATGGTGATGGAGGATAATTTTTTCCCCAGTTTTCTGCATTGTAAATGAGTCATACTGAAAAAGTGGGAAAGCTTTGGGTTTAGTTTAGTCCTTATTGAGTGTACATTTTTTATTTGATGGAGGTGATGGCAAGTCGTGCAATAACTATTTTGCCATACTAAATGTTTTTGAATTCTATTTGTGTTTTAATGCTAAAATCCTGTCCATGATTTTGTGTTTTGGCTGAGTTTGTTTTGTTTGTCAGTACAAACTTACCTTTTCCGTATATGCAGGCGACTACACATAGTTGCATTTTGGCAAAACATAGAAAATCATCAACTTTGGAGTCCAAGGATTTATTGCTGCACCTAGGTATGTTTTGAGTGTACCTTATTTTCCATCCACCCCTCTAAAAGATACAGAAAGAGGGGAAGAGAAAAAAAGAGAGGGGGGAGTTTCATGTTATCTCTTTCTTGAGACTATTTGTATAGTATATGTGCTTGAATCCTTTTCTTTCTACTTCTTTGAGTCCTTTGCTTTGTTTTCGGTCTATCTCTCCCCCTTTGCTTTGCTGATCTATTTGTTTCCTGTGTGACTATGCAGAGAAAAATTGCGATTTAACAATTCCAGGGTATTCAAGTGAAGAGAAGAAGCGTAGGAGAAAAACTGTAAGCAGCAAATTGTTTCTCCCTCTTCGGCCCCTTTGCCGAAAATAAGAAAATCATTATCTGTTATAATAATCACATTCTGACTTGCTATGCTTCAAACTTGCAGCAATTAAATGATCTCCACACGAGGCGCCTGGATATGGTAAATTTGAATTATTCATGCGTGTGATTGATCTATATACTTCTTCCATTAAATGAATAATATAACTGATATGTTTTCATTCCTTGCTCAACCTTCAACAATCAGATTCGCACATTGATGGAATCCTCACAGTCCGAATCAAGTATTATCAGTTCTAAAGAGACGAGTAGACAGGGACCTTCCTAACACCGTGGGTGCCCACAGCCTAATAAGACCCTTGAGTTCAGAGCAGTTGGTTTCTCATTCAACTGGTTCTCAAATGGTGCAACAGATGACAAGGTTCTAATGAACGAACCTTTGTTTTTTTATCTTCATGCTGCTAGGTTTAAACTAAGACTAAGATGCCTTCTTTGGTTTCATTCTTTTTACTTTTTTTTTTGTAACATATCGCCCTCCCCCTGTTTGTTGAAATTTAAATGCAAAAAACTAGCATATATCTAGACACTACTAAGAAATCTCTAATAAAACTCTCTTTTCTATTCTCTTTTGGGTAAGGTCTATTTAATCTTAACCCGAAGTAGGTATTCTTTTGGGCCAAAATCGGACCAATACATTTTCTTCTGGTTTAAATCGAGCCAGCCTGGTTACTAAAGTCTGTAGTTAATCAAAATTATCAACGTCTTTGTTGTTTTTGTTGAATAGTGTCTTCACAACTGAAATCTGAATTTGAGTGTTTGGTCCAATTCTTACCCAGTTTTTTTTGTTTTTACTCAGCTCCGGAAGAGATTGCTTGCTGTAACTGATTAGCATACCAGGGCATTATGGTTACTTAGTATTTAGGCATGAAATTAAAGTATTCTAGTAATTGACTACCTCTTGTTATTTTTTCCCCTCAGTAGTCATTTTGTTTCACTGTTTGAGCCAAATTATTTATTTGTGATTTCAGTTGTTGCCTGTCTACGAGTTCATTGGAGCCTAAACATACTTTTTTGGGTACTTGCTCTATTTCTGATTAATTGATAAACGAAACTGATGTAAAGCTTTTTAATTTTGAATTGAGTTTAAAGCTACTAACAAGTCAGGGATTTGGATTAATGTAATGAATTATAAAACGGAAGCGAAAGAGTTGATGGGGAAATTATAGCATTTCTTTTTGTTTGGTTGTACTGTTGTCCATGATAAAGTCACGTACTCTGTTTCGTTCAATTTTTGGTGGCTGAGTCTGGAAAATGACTAGTAGTATTTGTGAATTTGGAATATAATCCATTAACCATATAAAATGATAAGATTTAAGAAGTTGTTTATCCCTCCTAAAGGAGGATGGCCCCATTTTTAATCACAAATATCAACTACATGCTACTGGGTGACATCATTTTATGACTATTTATTAGAGGTGATCATCAATGAATCCAAATCGATTCAAATTGTGGTAATCAAATCAAAAAATTGATAATCAAATTAACCGAAAAACCGATAACCAAAAACTGAAAAATCAAAAATTGAAAAAAAATTTCATATATTTTAAAATCGATCCAATGTAATATGTATTATGTATTTATTATTTTTGAAAGATTGTGACTTGAAATCTTGGATGTTATCAATAGCAAAATATTTTGTTTTAATGTTTATTGTCTATTAATCTATTTTAACTCTTCATGAGTTTTAAGACTTGATTTAGTTTGAAGACTTGAATTTTTCGGTTGTTTAAATGATTTTATTTTTATATAACTAGTGATTTGTATGTCTAAAATTTTAGGCTTTTTTGAAAATCAAAAATCGATCCAATCTAAATCGAATAAAATTGGATTGGATGGATTTAAAAAAAATCTAGACCGAATAGATAATTAACTAGTGATTTAAAAATCATGGTCCTTATATACACTTTTACATAAGTGACATCAAATTATTTTGAGAATTGTTTGAGATAAAGACAAAAACTTATTCAGGCTGTTTTGTTTCAACTTTAGTCTACCATTCTCTTTCTTAAATTAAATCTTTGACACAAATTCTCAATATTCAATGGGTTTTATTTTTATTATAAGAGTTGGTTGAGATATCGCGCAACAAATATTCTTAAATTGCGTGTCATATTTTTTTCATTTTTCTTTTTGTTTTAAAATGTGTGGGCCCCACAAATATTGTGCGTGTAGGAAAGTTTGTTGTGTTATGTTAAAGGAGAAAATGAAAACCCATATTTAATATATATATATATATATATATATATATATATATATGAGGCATTTTATATTTACAAACTTTTTTGTTTATAAACTCTTACAAACTACACTATATTCTTCCGGGAGAATACAAATTTTTGCAAACAACATTATGTTCTCCCGGGAGAATATAGTGTAATTTGTAAAATAATTCAAAAAATTTTATAAACGGATCATGTCCCTATATATATACATATATGTATATATACATATATGTATATATATATCTATATATGCATATATATCTATACATATATGTATATATGTATATATATATACATATATGTATATATATGTGCGCTTTGATCGAGCTTACAATACGATAAATTACTTGCAACAAGTTATTAGTTCAACTTTCAAACTTGTTAACGCAAGCATAATCATTAAGTCCTTATATATTTAGGTGAACTCTCGATGAATTCAAACGGTAAAAAAAATCTTAAAACACGTTTTATATATCCTGAAAAGTAATTCAATGGACAAGTGTTAAAATTCTTGAGAACTTGACATTATTATAAACTTACTATAACTTAATTAGTGGTATCGAGTTCAAGTTCTTGAAATGAATTGTGTTAAAATTTAGCGGGAAAGCTTTGTTGTCATCTAGTTCTATACCGCTCGAATTGGATTAATCGAGTAATTAATGAAATGATAGATAGTATAAAAATAAAATACCGACATATGGGTTCAGGTTCAATCAATAGGTTATAAATTTTGATTAACTAGGACATAAAATAATTGCTAAAACTCAATGTTGTATATTAATGACGTAAGTTCAAAATTTAGTTAAAAGGATTAAAGTCCGAGCAGTAAGCCTTACTACAGAACAATTTATTTATAAGGCCATCAGCTTATGACATTAACAGATCTGTATAGGTGACGTACTTGGTATCTTATTTAATTATATTCTTCAACATGGTAATTAAACATATTCAGGGCAGAACTCACATTAACCCCATCAATGCTCAATTTAAAATTAAGAATCAAGGCTTGATTTATTTAAATTAAAAACGAAATTACCAACATTCAAAAAACTGCTTTGCTTTAAGAATCAATTAATTTAGTGGAGAGAGAACTATAACTTCTTGAATTGAAGTTGCTATTAAGGGTGTCAATATAGGTTTTGACACGTAGATCGACCCGCGACATGACACAAAAAATTGTATTCGGGTTGACCTGCAAAAAAAATCGTGTCGTGTTCGTGTTGACTCGTATTTTTTAATTATTTATTTATTTTTTTAATTTCGATCCATTTTTAAGTTTTTTTTGACAATTACCATTTTGACCCCTCTATTTTGCGTGTTATTCGTGTCGTGTCTGTCAACCCGTAAAAAATTCGTGTCGTGTTCGTATTGATGTATTTGTGTCGTGTCAAATTCGTGTCGTGTCGAATTCATGTCGTATTAACCCATTTTCACGTTGCTATGTTGTAATGATATGCAAATTAAATAGACCTGACCTCTTTAAAGCCTGACTAACCCAATCTTACGTGTTTGGAAAAAATAAATAATTTAGATCTAGTTTTTTTTTTCTTTATAAAATTCGTTCAATTCAAAGTTTCAAACATTTGAAAAAATCTTGTAGGATATGAAAGGTATGAATTAAAAGAAAAAATATTTTAAATTATAAAAATACAAGTAACTAATTTAACAGGATTTAAATTTAAAATTTAAAAGAAGAAAGTTATAATTAAATGACATATGTCATTGTATAAAGGAAATTAGACTTAAAATTTTTATCTGCTCTCAAAAGAATGACGCGGTATAAGTATGAATATACTAATTATTTGAATAAATGAAAATATGCAAATAAATTTTAAGCCGTATTACTTAAATTAGTGACTCAATTTGAATCGAGGTATTTCATTTAAATTTCTTTCTCATTAAACTTACATGAATTTATGTCGTTATCTACGGTTATAAATGCAAATTTAAGTGAATAGCTTTATTCAAAACTTCACAACCATATATGTAATCAATTTCAATAAGAAGCACCTAATAACTTCATGTTAATTAATATTCATGTACTATTGAGTCATTGACCCATGGGAACCACTTTAGTTTACAATGAGAAACGAGGCGTAAAACTTTATTAATAGTAAGGACTCTTAAATGGAAAAGAAAAAAGGAAAAAGAAGAAGAAGGAGGACATTATTTCCGTGGGGTTGATATCTCGTAAGTCACAACACGAAAATGGTTTCCATTACATGAGGACAACATAGTTGCTGGTTGGTTGGTCCCCTCCCTCGGGACGTGGACGTACGAGGAGAGTACGGCACGCAATGGCCACACACACATATATATATATATAGAGGTAGGATTCTTTGACATTGGTGTCAAATTTAAAATTTAACACCTCATCTGATAGCTGTCAGATCAAAAAATATCAATGATGTCATATGCTTACAAATCAAAGTCGTTGATATTTTTTGATGTGACGGCTATCAGATGAGATGTCAAAGGATCCTACCTTATATATATATATATATATATATATATATATATATATATAGGGTCAGGATCATTTTACAACCAGTGTAATTTACACCCTTAATATTGTGCATTGATTCCACTTGTAATTCTATTTCTATAACACGAGACAACCACAACATAAGATAAATATAACCCATAAATGATTATATTTTCTTATGCAAGATGAGATAAGATATCTCATGTTACACTCACAAACTTATGTGTGTCTCATTGCACACAAAAAGAGTAAAAAGAATTTGAAGTGGGTCCACGTCTCAAAACTTTTTGAGTGTGTAGGAGAGACTTATTATCTCCTATCACATGAGGCTAATATTTCCTCACATGAAGGTATCTTTTGACTCTAGATGGAAATCAACTGTTGAATCATGGAGTAAGACTTTTAAATCTGACACCAAGTAAAAAAATCTCTCCCATATATATATATATATATATATGAGGTTTGATTTTCTCACGTTGCATGAGAATCCAATTCTCATGTCACATTTATTAAAAAGAGAAAAAAAAGTTTTGCACGCAAATTAAAAGGGTCATGAGAATTGAATTCTCGTGAGAAAATGTTTCCCTATATATAAACATTTTCTCATGTTGCATGAGAATTCAACTCTCATGTTGTGACCCTTCGATTTACGTCCAAAACTTTTCTTTATTTTTTTTTTAATAAATGTGGGACCCACCACTAGTTGAGTCACAACATAACGTGAGAAAATCAAACCCCTTAAATTATTCATCGATTGATGGATTAATCTGATTCAAATTGAGTAAGACTACGTGTGCGGTGAAACTTTACCTAGTAAATTTTAACACAATTGCGTTTTGCAGGAATTGGAACTCAAGAGGAACACCTCCGTACTATTTATTCCACGTGATTGGTGGTGCAAGTAGTAGCTATATTGATTGCCTTTCTTGTATTTTTCTGGTATTAATGACTCTCTCATTGTTGTCCTTTTTTCTTTCCCATCTAACTGTTAAATCCATGGAAAAGTACACTTCCAAGTTATTGATGTTGTAATAAAGGGACTCATTTTCATTTAGTGTCAAGTGAGGGATTTTGAGTGCAACACAGAAAGGTAGAGGAGCAATCACAAGGAGAAGAAGAAGAAGCAAAGAGATCAACATGGGTAGACACCCTTGCCGTCCCAAAGAAATCAACAAAGGTGCTTGGTCTAGAGAAGAAGATGAAACCCTCTCCAAATATGTTGCCCTCCATGGTGAAGGGAAATGGCAAAAGGTTGCTCAAAATGCAGGTACATTTTTCATTTTCTCTATATCATTTTCTATATACATCAATTACATTTTCACTATGTATTTGATGTATGTTAACTATATGCCAGGCACTTAAGTGGATGGAGACTTTGGTTAAATTATCTTGGTGAATGAATGTTTAAATCCAAAACTGATTTGCTGAAATTGCAATTATTGAATTACCTCATATGTTATTATCCTTAAATCCAATTAACAAAGTTAATCAGTATCATGGATTGTCCTTAATTCCTATTTATATTATATGTAGGTTTAAAACGGTGTGGTAAGAGTTGCAGACAAAGATGGTTGAATTATCTCAGGCCTGGTATAAAGAGAGGTAACATCTCTGTGGATGAAGAGGATATGATCATAAGACTTCATCGTCTTCTTGGTAACAGGTGATTTTTTTTATTATTCTACTAAACACACGTTTCATAATTCGGAAGGCTTATATATAATATAAGATTATAAAATATAAACTATAGTTGAAGTTCATAATTTCATTTTTCATCATTTAATGGCTTTGTGATGAAGGGCCGGCTTGGCTCAGTGGTAAGCATGCTTACCGTGATGTTCAAGGTCCCGGCTTCGACTCGGCCTCTCCGCAAAAGGAGGGGGTAAGGCTTAACTCAATTCCCTTCCCCAGACACTCACGCGTGGGTATTGAACTGGGTCGGCCCTTTTAATGGCTTTGTGATCAAGAATTAATGTTATGGTTTTTGTTTTATAGATGGGCTTTGATAGCTAAGAGGCTACCGGGACGAACAGACAATGAAATCAAGAACTATTGGAACACTAACCTATCAAAGAAGTTACAGAAACAAACTTCATCATCTGCTTCACTTCAACAACAACAACACAACCCCAATCACAAATGTGATGGCAAGAGGACCAAACAAATCCATGTAGCACCTGAAGCTCCAAGGCCTAGGAGAGTTAAGGCTATTCAATACAGTAAAATTTTGGAGAATATTGGGTGTGATGATAGGCACAGTCCTAGTCCCTCAACTAAAATAGAGGGTAGTGATGAAGCTTCTCTTACTGATTTTCTCATTGATATTGATCAAAACCAAATGCTGATTGTTGATGACTCTAACTCAATGCTCCCACAAATTGAAGACAACAAGGTAGGCTTAACCAACAGTCCTAGCTCATCACCACCTTCTGATTATTGTCACCTCTTACCAGAGAAATTTGATTCTCTTGAGACCCTTTTTGATGTGGAACTCAAGAGGATGGCTTCCTTTCTTGGATTGGAAATTGATTGAAGGGATTTTTTGCAGTGAGGGGACCAAGATAGCTTCTTCAATATAACATCTATAAATGGAATTCCCAACTACACATGTAGCTAGATGTATAAATCCAGGGCTTCTTTTTTCTCTCTCTATGTATCCCTCTCAAGTCACTTAATTGGTTGTGAACTCAGCCAATCAGATTGTAACATCTGTTGTTTAGTAGATTTTGGATTC
The DNA here is from genome assembly GCA_032173675.1 of Gastrolobium villosum. Lineage (NCBI taxonomy): Eukaryota > Viridiplantae > Streptophyta > Magnoliopsida > Fabales > Fabaceae > Gastrolobium > Gastrolobium villosum. Next base: position 43,134 of record JAVKPL010011119.1, read on the forward strand.
TTCGCAATTTCTGTTTACCAATTACTTTTGGACTCCATATATGTATCTAATTTGATGTGTCTGTAATTGTATTTCACGTATGCTAATATATATAAAAAAAGGGCCGACCCAGTTCAAATACTCACTTCGTGAGTGTCTGTGGAAGGGAATACTCTAGGCAGTCTTTCCCCTACTTTTTGCAGAGAGACTGATTCGAACCCGCAACCTGACACACCACTGCAAGCAAGCTTACCGCTGAGCTAAGCCGGCCCTTCATGCTAATATATATAAGAAGAGACAAAATATTCATATGCACATATGTATGCTTATTTATTGGCAATAGTAGAAGGGTGTAAGTTGTAACCACTGATCTATCAGAATTTAAAGCAATATGTTGACAATAATAGGCCAAAGTTTATTAATACACAGACTAGGCAAAACATGTTCACAAAGGATTATGTTACAGAAAAATATTTCTGCTTCAAAAGCATTTCGATCCCTTGAACTACAACATTGTTATTTTGCACAACCAAGTTATGAGTACTCACACTCACACCCTTCTCTTCTATATATGGTCAACATGTCAAACTTGTATTGAAGCAAGAGTTTTGATTCTGCAACAATTTAAGTCACTTATTTATTTCCTACACTTAACATTCTTATAGAATCTGAAAATTTGTTGGTGCGGTGGCTTTGAACTAGACATTTCTTACGTCCAAGGCTCAATAATCTTAATTGCCCTCAACAATAGATGTGCAAATGAGACAAATTTTCAGCTTGGAGGTCCCAATAGTGCCTTTCACTTCACCAATACATTGCTTCCAATGTGTAATTTTCCTTAAGTGATGCTTGCAGTCACCGAGCACATAGATAGCCACATAGGGAAAAGAAACAATCTATGTGAATTGTGAAAGCAAAATTATCCAAAAATGGAGATAGTTTAAATACTCTTTGGTGTTTATTACAAAAAATGTCCCTACCACTCCCCATGGAATTAATTAGTTCTTTTGCTCAAATACCATAAAGGCTTCTTTCCATTCAATGTATTCTACATGCCTACGGAATTCAATACCATTTACATATAAATCTCACAAAATTAGGAGACTAATCTTTCTCCAACAATTACTCTTTCACCAACCAGTAGAACTTGATTAGAGAGCTTTAGGTTGGAGTATTTAATACTCAATCTATTTGAGTATTACTTAAAAGATGAACTCTAACAAAAGATAGTTGAATTATTGAGTGCTGAATAGTTAAGTAGAAAATTGATCCAAATTTCAAATGGATGTTGTCTCAAAATTATGAAAAGTTAGTTCTCATTTGATTAATTTAAATTGGAATTTGGATCAAATGTGAGCAGTTTAATTCTCGTAAATTGGATAAGTCTAAAGCAGAAGAATCTGCTTTGAATCTTTCAAGAATCATAATATATTGGAAGTCTATTAATTCATGTTTGTACTTTTCTTATTTGTTTTTTTTCTTGGCCTTAGCATAGTTATTGTTTTGATGTGATCCATGCATAATATGGCATATCATGTGAGAACAATATATCATGAGAGGTGAGATAAACTTATGTTGATCATTGAATGAATCTCATACGAATAATCAGTATTACACGATATTTACAAGGTATATGACAATCTAAAATAATTAAATGGCTTTATATTTTAATTTTTATTCTTTATACATAATTTAGTGGTTGAGATTTATTCTTTTTATTCTCACAATGAACCGCTTATCTCACTTGATATACTCACTTCATTAACATATAAATATTTCCAGTAATGCGAAATTGCAGTATTCATTTTAAGAATATACATTCCCTGTTCAATACTACAATTAACAGATTCGTAAGAGAAAAACAAAAGCATTTTTAAGAATTTTGAATTTTTTTTATAAATAATGTGCATGATTGTTATGATGATAAGTGGACTAAGAGCATGTTTGACACATTTTTTTCAAATTAAAAGTTTTTTTTAAGTTAAAATAAAAAAAGAGCTTAAAAAATAAAATTAAAACTATTTGATGATTAAATAAAGTTGCTATGATGGTTTTGAGTAAGGAAAAATAAAATAATTTATTATTAGGATAAAGGATAAAATTTATAAATAAAAATCTAGAATATATATAAAATTATAAAAATATATGAGAAATCAAAAAAGCTGGCATACATATTTAAAAAACTACTATAGGGAGTTTTTAGCTTTTTTTTTTCATTATAAAAGAATCTCTTTTTATACTAAGAGTTTTTATAAAAATATGTTTCGTTAAGTATAGGCTTTTAAGAAAAAGAAAAGTAAAAAAAACAAAAAAATAGTCACTAAGTGCCTGTTCTCTTTATTAGTTTTTCTTTTCTTTTCTTCATATAAGTAGAAGTTAGGTCAAACAAATTTTTATAAAAGCTCTTATAATAAAAAGAAATTTTAAGATTTTAATTTTTAAGCAATTTTTTTTAAAAAAATTATGTAATTACTAAATAATTTTTATTTTTTTAAGCTTTTTTTAGCTTTAATTTAAAATAAAAAATAAAAAAAGGATTTAAACATGCTCTAAGTCTAATAATTAAGTGTATGAGTTAATATTTTTAGTCTGGCCCAAATTTAAGCTGTTTGTCTCAAGCGGGTTAGCCTAAAATTTGGATCCATGTTAAATTTTAACCCGACCCAGCAATCAGGCTTTTCAAAACTTCTTTACATGTCCATAGAATTGGGCTTATGGCTTCGGCGTATATCCATTTGGGCTTTTGTACAATCCTAAACCTAAAGTATCTTTTTAAGATTAAGTTTCTCATCAAATCAGAAATGTGCACTCTGTATTATAATATTGTCCATAAAGCTTCGTTTTAATCACTAGTGTTTGTTTCTACTTTTGAGTTTTGGGCTATTTTCGCTATGCTATCCATGGAGCTCTCATTAATCATCAGTAAAATTATATTTAAGTTTTTTTTTTTAATTTCTCCAACAACTTATTAATTATTTAATTTAATTTATTTGGACACAATCAGAAATGATGATTTTTATTTTTATGGAAAAATGTTTTCTTATGTTATAAGAGAATTATTCGATCTTTGTATAATATTTTTATTTTTATTTTTTTTTAATAGATTTGGACTCCACACAAGTTATATTTATAAAATAAATTTTTTTCTATAAAATTGAAACCCTATTTTTATTTTTGTTTTCTTACTGGTTTTTTAAACGTGACTAATTATTTTCTGTTCAACGGTCAAACGGTAAAGATTTAAGATCTACGTACTCTGACATTTAAAAATTTGTGAAACAGTAAATATACATGCATGTACATGTACTCCTGTCCCCGACAGAAAAGAAGCCCAAGTCGCACAAATGGTGATTCAAAAATCAAAAGAGATTCTGTGTCTTGGTACCAAGCCAAAAATATGAAACTGATAATGATATTATTATTAGGGAATAACATAGGATATAAATTTATATCCTTTTACATCCTAATCGTTGATTTCTATCCATTAATGGTTATAATTTATTGGATCAAAATTATTAATTAATTAATAATAAATTTAGCCCATTATACTTGACCCAATAAATTATAACCATTGATGGACGGAAATCAACGGTTAGAATTTAAAAGGATATAAACTTTATCCTTTAAAAAGATACATGTTTTTCACTTATTTTTATTATTTTTAACAGACAGTCCCTTATTGTTATTATTATTATTATTATTAGATACACTAAATTAGCGCGTGTATAACACAATCCGTTAACACAAATAATAATTTTTAACACAATCCGTTAACATGATACGAATATAACATAAAAAATTTGTTTTTGTTTGATCCGTTTTAAAATTCATGTCGTGTGTTAAAAGTTATTTGTGTTAAGCTGTATTGTTATTTTTGGGAGAAATTTTTATTTATCCGAAAATCATGATTTTTTAAAATATTATGAAAATATTCAGTTTACGATAATATCCAAAAATAGAAATGTAGAAATATTCAGTTTTTTGTGCCAAACGCCGTCTTAGTACATAGTTAATAAATTTAGATTTGTTAATATTTAATATATTTTCAACTTATGAAAAATACAAAAATAAATTTAACGAACTTTGTAAAAATAATAATAAATTTTACTGATTTTTCTCTTTCATGCAAACTTTTTTTACAACCTTTTACAACCATACTTTATTATCGTTGATTTCCGCCAATCAACGGTTATTATTTATTGTGAATTAATAATTAATTAATGAGTTTAATTTGCTAAAATGATAACCGTTGATTGGCAGAAATCAACGGTAATAAGGTATGATTGTAAGAGGTTGTAAAAAAAAAGTTGTAACTATAACTTTCTCCAAGAGGAAGGTTATAGTTACAAACTTTTTTTTACAACCTTTTACAACCATACTTTATTACCGTTGATTTCCCAATCAACGGTTATTATTTATTGTGAATTAATAATTAATTAATGAATTTAATTTACTAAAATGATAACCGTTGATTGGCAGAAATCAACGGTAATAAGATATGATTGTAAGAGGTTGTAAAAAAAAATTTGTAAGTATAACTTTCTGCTTGAAAAATAAAATAAAAACATAAGTGTCCAAATTAAACGTGCGGTGTATACAACAGCGAATTTAGCATTGGGCTGCAGACGAGCGGCCATCAAGCCAAGGACCCACATCACCAATTTTCAAACAATTTCATAGGAAAAAACCATATACAACTCTATCTTATAATTATTCTAATTAGTTAAAATATTCACGTATTATAAGAATTAAATATATGCCATTATACGTATAATAATAAAAATATGCCAAATATTCACGTATTATAAGAATTAAATATATGCCATTATACGTATAATAATAAAAAATGCCATTATACTGCCATATGTAAATTCAAATATGTTACTGGTGTTATGATTGATAATATTGAAATAGAATTTCCTCGCTATGATTGATAATATTGAAATAGAATTTCTTCGCTATGATTGATATATCGAAATAGAATATTCAAATATGCTATGATTGATACATTAGTTTGATAATTTATTATTATTGTAGAATCTAAGCCGTTATTCTTAAAACATATATATTATTGACGTGAACTTTTAGCTCTTTTTCACGGTTAATAGAATGAGTTTATAAACACCAAAAAAGGAATTTTCCTCTCAACTTCTTAATCTTTCAAATTGTCAAATATAATTTCATTTCAATTATACTCATTAAAAGTACAATTCGATCGATACAATGTTTTTAAAATTCAAAGTTATCCTTTTATTTCATTATATTTCAATTAATTTTAAGGAAAAAAAACCATATCATTTATCATTTTGTTATTTTTAATAATTAAAACAAAAACCAATCAAATAGAAGTTACACTTAATTTCTTTATCTTTCACTCAAATTTTCTTTTTATCAATGTCTTTCTTTTTATCATTCTGTTATTTTTTTAAAAATATCTATTTACATTGATATAAAAATAATAAATCGTATACTTAATTTTAGTCATAGATTTTATTTATATATAATGATTTTACTTTATTAATCATATACAATTAAAATTAAAGTTTGAATTTGAGTACGAGGCTTATTATTCTTATATTAATATAAGTTTATTATAAAATATTATGGATGATCTTTCACATATTTCATAATATAGAATTTTTTATTTTTCATGACCTTTGATGTATTCTATAATTATCACATTAATAATGTGTTGAATTATAATTATTCCCCTAATTATGTTTAGAGTCCTCTATAAGGACATGTCTTAGATGAAAAAATGTGTGCTTGGTGAATTTAGAATATAGTGATATTTTATTACCTTGAAGAGTTTATGCTGGTTCTTATCCTTGTTCTTCCTTTGCCTTTCTTTCTAGACTTTATTATCCTTTCTTTCATTTTATTTTTTCTCTCATATTACCAATCAATTTCATAACAAAGTTAATGTTTTCCCTTATAAAAATGTTATTTAATGTGAACACATATGTATATTTATTTTTTTAATAATTTTTCTACATTTGCTAACAACTTTTTAAACTATGTACATGCTAGTTAATTACGTTATTCACTTACCAAAAAAAAAAAATTTACGTTATTCAAAATTGTAAAATTATAGAAATACGGCCCGGTCTTATAAAGAAAAGTCATTCTTATAAGTGTCTATCTGATAGCTCTTATTTTTAACTTCTCTTAATTTTACAAAACCTCTTATCATAAAAAGAGGTTTCTTTTTTAATAAAGAAAAAGCTAAAAACTTACACGATGAGCTTTTTTTAAGATATATGTCACCATTCCGAAGTTCTCGTGTTTATTTTTCAATTTTACCTTTGTTATAAACTTGTATTTATGAATTCCACCACTTACCCTAATATCAAATCATTTCATCTCTTTCTCTTGAAAACCCATAGCATAACTTTATATTATTACCAAATAATTTTTAGCTTTATTTTTTAAGTTCTTTCTTTAACTTTATCTTGAAAAAAAAAAAGGGTCAAATAGGATCTAAGTTATTGATGTTAATCTGATAATTAAAATTAGGGTTTAAAGTTTCTAAAGTTATTTTAGATAATTTTATCCAATGTTCACCAAAATACACAAAACAAAAATATGTGTCGCCCCATATTTTTTTTCTCTATCTTCTTTTCACATGGATCCACATGGACCCCCGCACTTTTTTGTATGTATTTTGATAAATATTAGATCAAGTTATTTAAAGTAATTTTAGAAACTTTAAACCCTTAAAATTATTACTTGTTTAAATCATAAATATATATTTAGGGCAACCAAAGAAATATTGATTGTAGTGGTGGAGTTAGGGTGTGTCAGAGAGGCGATTGTCCCTCTTAAAATTTATGCAAACATTTGTATTATACCTCATTCATACTTAAGAGAAATTTAAGGTAGTATATGTACATCCCCTGAAGGTTGGCCTTCAAGTTTTTATTCATATTATTTTTCGTGTACACAGTGAATTTGAAGAATTCTTTAAATATTATTACATATTGGTCCCTTATCGCATAATCCTATCTTAATTAAATGTGAATTTTGATTCCATAAAATTTTTGCGCATTTGCCATTGATTATGAGACAAGTACGGGATAATTGAATTCTCATATACTTAAGATTAATTAATGGAAGGAATGTATAATTGATTATTGTATTCATAAAACAATAACTTATGATATAGACCTAAGGATGGGCTCGTGGTTATCATTTGGAAACTTGAATTTCTTATTTTAAATAAATTTAATTATATAACATGTTGTTGTACGTATGTGATGTGATATTTGCAGCAATTATTTTTTTATAAATAAACTTGGTATTTTGATTGTGTTACTATTATATTCAAAAGAAGCCTTTAAATAGGCAAACCAATACAAAGGCTACGTACTCTTACAAACAGAATCTCTAAGATCCTAACAATCTCCAATATCTAAACTCCTAATTACAAACAGAATCTCTAAGATCCTAACAATCTCCAATATCTAAACTCCTAAACAAATATTATCTATAATTACAAACAGAATCTCTAAGATCCTAACAATCTCCAATATCTAAACTCCTAATATCTAAACCAATTAACAATCTCCAATACTCCCCCTCAAGTTGGAGCATGTAAGGATGAAATGCCCAACTTGGGAAGAAATCCAAGGAACGTGCGCTGTCCTAAGGCTTTGGTGAACAGATCTGCAAGCTGGGCAGAGGAACGAACATGAGCAGTAACTATGGTATTTGCCATGATATGGTCACGCACAAAATGACAATCCAATTCAATATGTTTCGTTCTTTCATGGAAAACTGGGTTTGCAGCTATATGTAAAGCTGCCTGATTATCACAAAATAATTCCATAGGAGTCGAGTGAGAGACACCAAGGGCGGCAAGGAAGGATTTAAGCCAAACTAGTTCTGCGGTAGCGGCTGCCATTGATCTGTACTCCGCTTCGGCTGATGAACGAGAGACAGTTACTTGTTTCTTCGTTTTCCAAGAGATTGGTGAACTTCCCAACATAATAAAGAAGCCGGTAAGAGATCTTCGAGTGAGGGGACACGACGCCCAGTCTGAGTCGCAGTATGCATGGATTTTAAGATCACAATCTGAGCGCAAAAGGAGGCCCTGTCCAGGATTTAGTTTAACGTACCTGAGGACCCGTATGACTGCTTCGAAGTGTGCTTGTTTAGGATGCTGCATAAATTGGGAGAGGATATGAACCACATAGCTCAAGTCTGGCCTTGTAATGGTAAGGTAAATTAACTTCCCAATCAGTCTCCTATATCGTTCAGGGTTCTCACATGCTGGCCCTTCCTCCAAAGCCAGGCGATGATTTTGCTCGATAGGAGAATGTGATGGTTTGCATCCACTAAGACCTGCCTCAGAAAGAATGTCTAAAGCATACTTTCGCTGACATAAGAACAAGCCCTTCTTGCTACGGGCAATTTCGATACCCAAGAAGTATTTCAAGTGTCCCAGATCTTTGATTTTGAAGCACCGATTGAGGTAGGCTTTCACGTCACTGCATGCTTGTGTGTCATTCCCTGCCAAGATGATATCATCTACGTACACTAAAAGGGCCAAGAAAGTGGCTCCTCTTTGAAGTGTAAACAGTGTGTAGTCCGCTCTTGATTGGACAAAACCATACGTTGTCAAGGATGTGCTCAGTTTGGAGAACCAGTTTCGCGGAGATTGTTTCAAGCCGTAGAGAGATTTGTCAAGACGACATACCTTATTGTTTGAACCATTGCTGAAACCTGGTGGAAATCGCATGTAAACTTCTTCGCTTAGATCGCCATTCAGGAAAGCGTTGTGCACATCAAGTTGGTGTAAGTCCCAGTTTTTAGCAGCTGCTACTGACAGCAGCGTCCGAACACTCACCATCTTCGCAACGGGTGCATACGTCTCGCTGTAGTCTTCTCCAGCAATTTGATGGTTTCCGGCGATCACTAGTCGTGCCTTATAGCGTTCCACAGTTCCATCAGATTTATATTTAATTTTGTAGACCCATTTGCTTGGAAGAGCATGTTTTCCTGGAGGTAATTCAGAGATGTGCCAAGTGCCATTATCCTCCAATGCATTAATTTCTAATCTCATGGCCTCCACCCATCGTGAGTCATTCATGGCTTCGCGAAAGTTTTTAGGTTCTTGACCTGCATCGATGGCTGCAACAAAAGCTCGATGTTGCGCAGAAAAATTATTCAAACTAACATAATTACTCATTGGATACTGAATACCTGAGGCGAGATTGGTGTGGACGGTGGGAGGTGAATGTGTTTCAGCCATATGACACGCGTAGTCCTGCAGGTAGGAGGGCGGCTTTCGTGCACGTGGTTGACGTTGAGGAGAGGAGTGCTGCACTACATGTTCCGTTGTAATCGGACGATCTTCTAATGGAGGCTGGAAAGCTGTTATATCAGGACTTTTTTCCAAACGAGAGTCACTCCCCCTTTCCTCCGAAACTGGTTCCTCAAGAATTGGAAGTTCAGAAGGTTGTTCTCTCACCATAGTCTCCTTGTCGATTGCGGGTTGTGCTGGAGGTGAGTTAGGCACAGGCTCATCTCTTGGTTTGGCTTGAAATGGGAATATATTTTCTTGAAAGGTAACATCCCTTGATACAAATCGTTCTTGTGTTTCCAAATCCAGCAATCTCCAACCTTTTTGTCCAGTGGGATACCCAATGAAGGCACAACGTCGTGACCGTGAGGCAAATTTGTCATGAGGTTTGGGTCGGGTGTTAGCATAGCACAAGCATCCAAATGTGCGCAAGGTACTGTAATCTGGTGCTTCTCCATTTAGTACTTCATGAGGTGACTTTCCTTGAAGGATTTTTGTGGGTGTTCTGTTGATCAAATGCGCTGCAGTGAGGACGCTTTCTTCCCAGAATTCAACTGGCATACCTGCATGAAAGACCAATGCTCTTGCCACATTAAGTATATGTCTATGTCTCCTTTCTACCCTACCATTCTGCTGTGGTGTATAGACACACGTGGTTTGCTGCAAAATTCCTTTCTCACTAAGGAGCCTCATTATTTTATTGGATTTGAATTCCGTCCCATTATCAGAACGTATTGTTTTCACACTCTTACCAAATTGATTAGTTACCATAGCCAGGAATTTACTTACTCGATCGTAAGTTTCACTTTTGTCTGCCATCATATATACCCACAAACTCCTACTAAAATCATCCACAATAGTTAAAAAATAATGAGCACCCGAGAAAGAAGAAGTCTTGTAAGGTCCCCAAGTATCACAATGCACTAAATGAAAACAATCCTTACTTCGGGAATAGCTTAAAGGAAACACAGATCGAGTTTGCTTGGCACGTTGACAAACTTCACATGCCTTATTAATTACATCTTTATTCAAAACAAAATTAAATTCTGGAATCAAAGATAATGCTTGATATGACGGGTGTCCTAGCCTGTTATGCCACAACTCCACAGATTTTCCTGCTCGAACTGTTGAAGCTGAAGCACGCGTGGACTGAAACACATATACTCCATCACTAAGTTCACCCAAACCAATCTCCCTCTTCAGCATTAGGTCCTGCAAAGAACAACTTTTATCAGTAAACGTCACTATATTTCTGTTGTGTTTCAACAATTGCGAGACGGAAATCAGGTTACATCTCAATTGAGGCACATATAACACATTTTCCAGATCTAATTGTCCATCAAGTACAACAGTTCCTTCCTTTTTTGCACACGTGACAGATCCGTTTGGCAAGGTTACACACAAAGGTTGAATATTTGTGATTTTTTGTAAAAGGTTTAAGGACCCTGTCATGTGACGAGAGGCTCCACTGTCCACAAGCCATTGGATATGAGTATTCTTACCAGAGAGTTTTTCACTTGATGACCGTGGTTGATCGATCAGTGCCATCAACTTGTTGACAATTTCTGGTGTCAGCATCGAGTTTGTAGTGACCTGCTGCGGGGTGTCAGATGGCTGAGACATCACACGTTGGTTGTTATCCCAAGTCACCGCTGCATGCGCATGCTCCTGCATATAACGTCCCCCCGAACGTCCTCTTCCTCGCCCTCGTCCACCGGTTCTATTTGGTGGGAATCCAATGATATTCCAGCACTTGGAAGGATCGTGGTTAGTTTTTCCACAGTGAGGACATGGGAACCGTTCAGTCTGTTTCTCAAATGGCACACGTTGTCGTTCAGTCTGTTTCTCAAAGGGCACACGTTGCACTGTTTTCTCCATCTTCTCCTTGGATTCAACACGCGATGCATAGCCCACCACGTTCGCTCTTTCTTCTTGATTACGCGCTATGTTACGGTGAGTTTCTTCTTGCGTAACCGTGGCATACACTTTGTTCACAGAAGGCAGGGGCGAGCTATTCAATATTTGTGACCGTAAGTTGCCAAATATGGTTTCGTCCAAACCCATAAGAAATTGGTAGACTCGGTCATGTTCCCTCTCTTCTTCAGTCTCCTTCGCGTATGCACATTTATCTCCACATGCACACGCCTTGCGAGCTTTGCTCCCTTCAAGCTCGTCCCATATTCCTCGCAGCTTTGTGTAGTATTCTCCCACACTGCTGCCAAGTTGTTTTATATTAGCCAAACTCGTTTTGAGCTGGTACTGACGGGAGAAATTTTCCACAGCATACCTTTCTTTTAGGTCGTCCCAAAGATCCTTCACCTCATCAAAGCATTTGATGAATGGTTGGAGCTTTGGGTCAATGGTGTTGTGTATCCAGCCATTGATCATCGAGTTACACATCTCCCAAGCTCGCCATTCTTCTGCGTCTTCCTCGTCTGGTTTCTTCACGACTCCGGTTATGAATCCCAACTTATTTTTGGCCTTAAGTGCGTTTTTCATGAGCTTAGCCCAATTTTCGTAGTTGGCCTCTCCGCGCAGCAATACAGTTGTAAGCAAAATGCCTGGGCTATCTGAGTTTGCCAGGTGATACGGGGACGCCGGGTCCGACGGCTTCAACTTGCTGGCTCCTTCTCTGGCCATACTCGTAGGGCTAGCTTTCACACTTGTCTACACAAACTTTGCGGAAAGCGTGGTTTATCAGGAAGGCTCTGATACCAAAATAAACTTGGTATTTTGATTGTGTACCTATTATATTCAAAAGAAGCCTTTAAATAGGCAAACCAATACAAAGGCTACGTACTCTTACAAACAGAATCTCTAAGATCCTAACAATCTCCAATATCTAAACTCCTAATTACAAACAGAATCTCTAAGATCCTAACAATCTCCAATATCTAAACTCCTAAACAAATATTATCTATAATTACAAACAGAATCTCTAAGATCCTAACAATCTCCAATATCTAAACTCCTAATATCTAAACCAATTAACAATCTCCAATTTTTTGGGAAAAGTTCATAAACCCTGTTTACTCTTTTATCAATCACACTCGTAGTTTTTTTTCCATTCACGTCTCATTTTAACACGGTTAATGATTAATAATTGAGTTAACTTGTCCATTTTACCCGGTGTTATCTCTCTCTCACCCCAAATATTAGGCCCGTGCAATATCACGGTTCAAAGCCCAAAAGGCTATTGCTTGAGAGCGCGTCTTAGAAAATAATATAAATAATTAAAAATCCAATAGTTTGAGCGGTTGAATCCCGGGTTCGATCCTCACCGCCCCCAACCTTCTCGTAAAACAAAAATTATGCCTGATCAATATCCACGCTTCAAACCCAAAGGGCTTTTATTTGAGAAGATGTGTTAGAGATAATATAAACAATTAAAATGGCTCTCACCCAACGCCTTAATGTTTTGGGTTGAATTGGTTCTTCACTTGATTGATGTTAGTGACTGAACTGACATCTTATGCAATGCCATTTGGATGAATTGAAGGTGAGAGAGAGATAAATAGTGTTAAAGGGGGGAATTGGATGGGGAAAAATCACATGGGGTAATTGATAAGAAAAAAAACATAGGAGTGTAAGTGATAAAAGAATAAATCATAGGGGGATTTACGAGCTTTTCCTTCTTTTTTCAATTTTTGTAAAACTGTTATCGTGGCTCCTTCTATTAGTCTGTAGTGGGAGGGGAATTTTTTTTTTTTGCAAGGTTCAAGTTTTGGATTCAATTGTTGACTTGTGTGCTCACGAGAAGTAAGTCACAATGTTTTTGGTTGGAAATTGTTTGATATTTCTTAGTTTTGGAGATAAATAAAGATTTAATTCCTTTTAATGTGATTTTTGGGAATGAAACTGTATTGAAACAAATGTTAAGCAATGAGCTTAACGGACTCTGTGCAGGGCAATCAAGAAAAAGTCTTCTCATTGATGGATGAAATTTATTCCTTTGTTTTGTTTTATTTTAACTATGCATTTATGATTCGTTTGGTAAAGAGGGCAGGGGGATGTTTGTTTTGATATCAGTAGCAGGATGGAGAATTTGTTTGTGATGCATTGCAAACACGTTATTTGGACCTAATAGAATCTAGTGCATTGCATAGGATTATTGATTGTCATAGATTTTTGAGATAAGGTCTCAGATTTGAATTCTTCACTTTTCGCTTGCATTTGAGAAACTTGTATCAGAGAGTGGAATTTATACATATACTTGCACATACATGCAATATATATATATATATATATATATATATATATATATATATATATATATATATATATATGAGTTCGATTTTTCTGCAACCGCTTTCAGTGCAGCAGTGACAAATTTTCCATATATATAGATTAAAGTATTTAATGTGGGGAATCATAACCTATGAAGCACCGACACTTCAAAAACGCTAACGTGTCGTGTCCGACACTTCCCGACACTCTCCGACACTCCGACACTTCCTGACACTCTAACACGCGTTGTAGATATTCAAAAACATAAAAAAATGTTCAAAAGTTGCGTTGCAATGCGTTTTTAGTTCAAATTATTAGATTCATTGGACTACTATTACCATTTTATTGAGTTTAATACAAATATTTGGGATATCTTATATTTCTTTGCAAAATTGATGTGTGTTATAAGTATAACTTCATTTTTTTGTTAAATTATTGAGTATTAAATATAATATACATTATATAAATTAAAAATAATATTTAATATCGAGACGTGTCCTAACGTGTCGAAATTTAACATTTTTTAGAATTAACGTGTCGGAGTGTCGTGTCGTATCGTGTCTTGTGTCCCGTGTCGGTGTCGGTGTCGGTGCTACATAGATCATAACCATATAAAAGGTGAAAGCATTAAATGTGAAAAATCATAACTATACACCTGTTATTGCTGCATGTTCAGCAACTTTAAATATGATTTTACCTATATATGTATACTACGATGGTGCTACTTTGCCTAGGAACTGTGACTGGATTTATCGTCACCAGATTTTGCATGTGCATGGATCCTATGTCACATGAAAAAATCTCAAAGAGGATGAGGATGAAATTTTTACAGAATTATACATGGGTGTTTAGAGTGCAGGATTTCAGATTGGTCCATGATTTATTAAGTGTTACTTTCTAGTTCTGTTTTTAAGTTATAGCCACAGTAAGTTGTCAAGTGTGAACAACAATGAGTTAATTTAATTTCTTTGATTTTCTTTTTGCTATGCATTGAGTTGTTTCAGAAATCAAATACTCTGGTTCAGTTTCCTCCGACTATAAAATGTAGAATACAAAATGCAAGGGACTGTCGAAGAAAGAATTAAATATAAACTAGATATGACTGCCTTTTTATGTGATATGCTGACAGTAACTTTGTTATTTCTTCGAAGTAGCAGCGCTTTTCCTTTCTTTAAGGATTTATGCTTCATTTTTTTCTTTAATCTTTCTTTCCCTTGCCTCCACTGAGTGCATGTTAGATTCTAATTGCATCTTAAAAGATTAGTGGACAATTCCAATAGAAATCTCACCTCTGTTGTTTCATCGAAAATAATGTTTCCTTCCCATTTTCAAATTTTATTGCAATCGTCTATGTGTAGTTGCAGTCATATAATGAGATTGATGAGTAGGTATATTAAACTTCTACCTTTGAAACCATAAGAAGGCAAATGTGCTTCCAAAATAATGCTGCTTCAATGCCTTGAACAGTGCGTATGAACTCTAATTTATGGGTTTGGGCTGTTTGAAATAAATTCAAGTATGAAATAGAGTTTTGGAGTCAGACTAACATTAATAGGTTACTATATTGATTAAAATATTTGTGTCCAGGTTTGAAGAATTTTGGAGAAAAGACAGATGAAAAAATTATCTTCAGTCAGAGCAGAAGTAGATAGTCAAGGGCCTAGGCATTGTTGCAAGGGTTTCATGTAACATAACACCTCGAATTACAGAGGAAAAGAGTTCTAGGGTATGGAAATTGTCCAAGATTTGAAAGAATTACATTGATGTTTTGACCATTTGTAAATTGTAACCTTAATTTTTTTATGTTCCTTGTAAATAGCTGATACCTTCTGTAAATGTAATAGGAAACAAATTATATGCTTGCTGTATTAGTATAATCAATCCCAAAACTAAGGGATTTAATTGTGTATAATATAATTATAAATCAAGACGCTTATAGAGGATTTCTTTATACCAGAAAAACTCTAATTCAAGGTCGTACCTGATATTGCATATTCTGGGTTTTAAACCCTAAAAGTCCTGTTCTTCCAGCCACCGTCAAGGTTGGATCTCCTGTCTAAAGTGAAGGTGTATCCAAGTCTCCTTCAGTGTTGTCTCGGTCATTGAAGTCTAAATAAGTTGAAAACAACATCCCTCATCTCTCACATTTGCAGTCTTTATAGTGTTAGTCATGTCAGCTTGGAAAACATGTTAAGGCCGCCTTTCCAAGAAAGGTCAATAGTCATGCAGAGTCTACTTTTGATATTTTTCATTCTAAAGTTTGGGGTCCTAGTTGTGTCAATACTGACTTAGGATTTTGATACTTTCATTGATGATTTTTCAAGATATATTTGGATATTTTTATTGAAAGACCATTTACAATTGTTTACTGTTTTTCTAAACTTATGCTATGAAATTCAAATTCAATTTGGGCCTCTTTGCGTTTTGTGTAATGATAATGCAAAAGAGTAATTTCCTGCAGATATCAATTCTTTTGTGAAATTGCATTTGCATTACATGATTCACCAATTAATTTGCCGTCACACTAGACAACTAAGTGATATAGCAGAAAGAAAATAATATCATATTATTGAGACAGCTCAATACCCTTTTGTTAAATGCTAATTCAGCCGTAACGTTTTGGGATTATGCTATTCCCAATGCTGGTTACTTGATAAATTGAATGACATCTTTTGTTTTAAATAACGAAGTGCCTTATTCTCTCATATTCCCTAAGGATCCCCTTTACATTGTTCCCCTTCGTTTTTTTGGCTCTATTTATTTTGTGCATAATATTTCTCCTGGTTTAGATAAACTGTCTGCTTGCTCTAGTAAGTGCATTTCCCTTGGCTATTCTGGAGTTTTGAAAGGGGATTGGTGTTATTCTCCTTCCACTTCCACATATTGCTTTTATATATATGCAGATGTCACCTTCTTTCAAGAGATTCCTTACTTCACCTCTCCAATAGAACCAGACTCCTTCTCCGTGATCTCCCTGGTATATCCTATTCACTACCTTAATCAACCTGTCTTTTGCTCTTCCAGTCCTCTATGTGACGGAAACTCCTTAATTGGTACATTCCTCTCTGCACTCATTTATTTCTTTTTAGCATTGACCATAACCTGAAATTCTAGAGTCTGTTGTCTCAGTACAGGCTATGCATCTCCTCTCCAACATCTCCACCTACTTTAGGCCTTCTTGAACCTTTTGCAGAACTATGCATAGTTCTTGGTAAAGGTACACATTCTACCAGTAATCCTCGTTACATTTTCAATTTCCTAAGCTATCATTATTTGTCCTCACCCCATTATACCCTTGTATTTGCTTTTTCATCTATTTCTATTTCTAAAACCATCCAAGAAGCACTTTCCCATCCAGGATAGGGACATGCTGATTGATGAGGTGATGGCCTTGGATTCCAATGACACGTGGACTCTTGCTCCATCCCTTTGGAGGAAAATTATAGTTGGTTGTTGGTGGGTCTTCACTGTCACAGTGAGCCTTGATGGATGGGTGGATGATGGGTTGGGTATTAATGGGCTTGGGCCTCTTAAACCTCTTAAGCCTTTTACCAAGGTTTACACTAGAAGGGTTGGGAAGAAGTGTGGAAGGGACAAACCACATTCTGTTATGGAAAAGGACACATGGCATGCAATGAATGGAGAGGAAGATATTGGAGAAGAAAGTGAGGAGAATATAAGTTAGTTACAGGGAAGGGTAGGGGGTGTGGAGATTTTTGTATTGGGAAATGGTTGGGTAGTGCTCTGAGAAGGATATTACCTCAGTAGCAGTAGGGTGAAGGTGTGTTAGGCATTCTATCCTTCAATTGGCCAGTCCATTGAAGGGAGGAGCTCCTTAATTTCCTTGTTATAGTTTTATCAATTATGAAGTGTAACCACAAAGGGTGTATAACCCAGTTGCCATCAATTAAATCTCTTCATTGTCTCTGTTTTCTTTTTCTTCTTTCACTTACCATATTGATCCAGAAAACAGGTACCAACAATTGGTATCAAAACACTTTTCTGGGAAATTACTCCTTGAATGGTGTATACGCGAAACATGGATCATCGAATGGAAAATCTGGAGATGAGGGTAGGCGGAACAGAGGAAGGGATCCGTCGGATTGATGCGAATGTGGCTGAGATGATGCGAACGCTCCAAGAACTAGTGCGAGCAGGAAGGAACGGAGGAACCAGTAGTGAAGGTACTGGTGGCCAAGGAGGAAACGCTGAACCTTGTCCTCGAATGTTGAGGAACGAAGAAAGGATGAAGAGGGTTGAGGTCCCTTACTTCGCAGGAGAGGATCCGTACGGGTGGATCTTTAGGGCAGAAAGGTATTTCCGGGTTAACCGGATTCCGCCGGAAGAACAACTGGAGACGTCGTCGATTTGCTTGGAAGGGGAGGCTCTAAGCTGGTTCCAATGGTGGGAACCACGGAATCCGTTGGCGGAATGGATGATATTCCGCACGGCCGTTCTTCAACGATTCCATGCATCCCCCTCAGGCAATCCCTATGAAGCGTTAATGGAGTGGAAACAAGGAGGGACAGTCGCGGAGTTCAGGAAACAGTTCGAGGTGTTATCTGCTCCGTTGGGGCAAGCCGATGAAGAACTCATGCAAGCAGCCTTCCTGACGGGTCTGAAACCTGAAATTCGCGCGGAGGTTCGTCTGCACTCTCCTCGTGATATTGGAGAGATGATGATTCTGGCTCAACGGGTAGAGGAACGGGAAGACGTGTTGAGAAGAGGAGAAGGGAACGTGGGCCGCGTGGGAAGTGGGCCAAACCCAAGCCACACTTATGTTGGACGGCCCGCTTTGGGAAATAAAGGGGGTAATGGGAGATGGGGGCAAAATGGGCCTGTGATATCGGCCCAAGTCACCCAAAACCCTATTATAGGGAGTGGGACAAATTCGTCCGCGGCCAGTAACTCAGTGGCGAGCCCTAATCGCGTGGGGGGAACGACGACAGAGGGTGGTGGGGCTACGGCGAGTGCGACGGACGGTCGTCGGCGAACCAACTTCCGACGGTTGTCTCCGGAGGACGAAGCGGAGCATCGGAGGCTCAACTTATGCTTTCGATGCAGCGGACCGTTTGGACCTGGACACGTGTGTCCAAACCCACAACTGAGGGTGATGCTGGCGTGCGATGACGGCGAGGCCGAGGGAGAGGAAGAGAAGGTTCCAGAGGTAGAGGGGGAGGAGCCGAAGGAAACCCTGCAACTGAGCATACAGAGCATGGTAGGAATCACTTCCAACCGATCTTTGAAGTTATGGGGGACGATCCTAGGTCAGAAGGTGATGGTGTTGGTAGACACGGGAGCTTCTCACAACTTTATTGGGGAGCACGTGGTGAAGAGAGTGGGTGCACCTTCCCTTCAGTCAAAGACTTTCACTGTAGAAGTTGGAGACGGTCACCGAGTCCAAGGAAAGGGGTGGTGTCAGGGGGTAACTCTGGTGTTGCCAAATGTATCCATAGTCCAAGATTTCTACATCTTTGGACTCAGGGGAGTGGACCTGGTACTGGGATTTTCATGGTTGGAAAGCTTGGGTGATATTCAAGCTAATTTTCGGAAGCTGGTGCTTCGAATTCCTTGGGAGGGAGGCATGGTTACCTTGCAAGGAGATCCGGAGTTATCATACAGTCAGGTCTCCTATCGCAGCTTGAATCGCTCATGGAGAAAAGGGACGGAAGGGTACTATATTGAGTTGGGTTATTCAGCCATGGGAATGGAAGCAACTCTGACGATTGACCCACGGATCAACGAGTTACTCAGCCAATATGAGGACGTTTTCCAACCACCTTCTGAGCTGCCTCCTTCTAGGGAGTGTGACCATAAGATTCTCTTGAAACAGGGGGCAGATATCCCTAACATCCGCCCCTATCGTTATCCTTACTATCAGAAAGAGGAAATCGAAAAGTTTGTCAGGGAGATGTCTGAGGTAGGAATGATCCGACCCAGTAGCAGTCCATACTCAAGTCCTTTGATCTTGGTGAGGAAAAAAGATGGGAGCTGGCGTTTTTGTGTGGACTACCGGGCCTTGAATAAGGTAACAATTCCTGACAAATTCCCTTTACCAGTTATTGATGAATTGCTTGATGAATTGCATGGGGCAGAGGTTTTCTCCAAGTTAGACCTTAAATCAGGCTATAATCAAATTAGAATGAGGGTGGAAGACATAGAGAAGACAGCATTTCGGACGCATGAAGGTCACTACGAGTACCTGGTCATGCCATTCGGCTTGAGGAATGCCCCTTCAACATTTCAATCCTTGATGAATACCGTCTTCAAACCGCATCTACGAAAATTCGTTCTAGTGTTCTTCGATGACATTTTGGTTTACAGCACCAATATGGAACAGCATGGGGAACATTTAAAGGTGGTGTTGGGCATTTTAAGGCAGAATCATTTCTCTGCTAATAAAAAAAAGTGCACATTCGTAGCAAGGGAATTGGAGTACTTAGGCCATCTCATCTCACATGAAGGAGTTAAGGCTGATCCCCACAAGTTGGAAGCCGTGCAGAAATGGCCAATCCCTTCGACGGTGAAGGGCCTTCGTGGATTCTTAGGATTGACAGGCTATTACAGGCGATTCGTCCAACAATATGGGCAAGTGGCAAAGCCTCTCACTCAGTTGCTCAAAAGGACAGTTTTCAGTGGAATGGGGATGCCCAACAGTCCTTTGACACTCTCAAGAGTGAAATGATGCTACTACCCACCTTAGCTTTGCCTAAGTTTGATGAGACCTTCTTTGTGGAGACAGATGCTTCCGGAGTAGGGATGGGGGCTGTTTTAATGCAGGAGGGCCGCCCCATTGCTTTCTTGAGTAAGGCTTTTTCTGAGAAGGATAAGTTGCTATCAGTCTATGAAAGAGAACTAAAGGCAATCGTGTTTGCCGTTTATAAATGGCGCCATTACTTGTTGGGCCGTCATTTTGTGATTACAACGGATCATAGGAGTCTCAAATATCTAACAGAACAGCGTCTCATGGTAGAGGGACAACAGAAATGGGTGGCTAAGTTGATGGGCTTTGATTTCGAAATCCGTTATAAACCAGGCCGGGAAAACACTGCTGCGGATGCCCTCTCTCGTGTCATGGATTGCAAGGAACTCACCATGGTCACAAGCCCAGACTTACAAGGGCTGTCCGAAGAGATCCTTGTAGATCCGGTCACTAAGGGTATTTTTACGGATGTTTTGCAAGATGCTAAGTCCCATCCTGGCTATCAAGTGCTCAAGGGCAGCTTGTGGTATAAGAACAGGTTAGTAATTCCTCGTTCATCTCCTCGGATTAATGATATTCTTACTGAGTTTCGCTCTTCTCCTTGGGGTGGGCATTCGGGGGAACTACGAACTTGGAAGAGAGTGGCTGGTGTTTTTTATTGGAAGGGAATGCGCAAAGATGTTTCCCAGTTTGTGAGGACTTGTGAAACTTGTCAGCGGCAAAAGTATGATCATTTAAAGCCCGCTGGCTTATTGCAACCGCTACCTATCCCTCAACAAATTTGGGAAGAGGTGTCTCTTGATTTTATTGGGGGTCTACCCGTGTCCAAGGGAGCTGATACCATATTGGTGGTGGTGGATCGACTCTCGAAATATGCTCATTTCATGACACTTCGTCACCCCTTCGATGCTCACACTGTAGCCACCGTGTTCATGAGAGAGGTGATTCGACTCCATGGGATCCCCAAATCCATCGTATCGGATCGGGATAGAGTCTTTGTTAGCAAGTTTTGGGGTGAGCTCTTTAAACTCACAGGAACTAAACTAAAATTTAGTTCCGCTTATCATCCCCAAACAGACGGCCAAACCGAAGTGGTCAATCGCACCTTGGAAACGTATTTACGTTGTTTTGTGAATGGACATCCTAAGGGTTGGGCCAAGTGGTTGTCATGGGCTGAATTTTGGTTCAATACCACTTACAACAGGTCCATTCAAATGTCTCCCTTTAAGGCGGTTTATGGTAGGGATCCTCCCACCATCATTTCCTTTACTCCAGGCAGCACAGCAGTGGCAGCATTGGATAAGTGGATGTTGGCACGGGATTCTATATTGGTGGAGTTAAAGCAGAATTTGTGTCATGCACAGCAAAGGATGAAGTTACAAGCGGATAAGGGGCGAAGAGAAGAGAATTTTGTGGTTGGAGATAGAGTATTTTTGAAGCTACAACCTTATAAATTAAAATCTTTGGCTAGAAGAATTAATCAAAAGTTGAGCCCAAGATTTTATGGACCATTTGTCATCATAGAAAAAATTGGTCAAGTAGCTTACAGGTTGGAACTCCCTTCATATTCAAAGATTCATTCTGTTTTTCATGTGTCCCAGTTAAAAAGAGCAGTCCATCCCTCTACTGTGGTGTTGGCCTTACCTCGTGGTCTTACTGCTGAGATGGAACTACAGGTGCAACCAGCAGCAATTTTGCAAACTCGTCGTTTATTGGATGGGCAAGTGGAGGTTTTAGTTCAATGGGAGGAGTTGGCACCTTGTGACTCTACATGGGAGAAGCTGCTGGACTTTCAAGCTGAGTTTCCTCACTTTCACCTTGAGGACAAGGTGAATTTTGAAGGAGGGGGTATTGATGGGTTGGGTATTAATGGGCTTGGGCCTCTTAAACCTCTTAAGCCTTTTACCAAGGTTTACACTAGAAGGGTTGGGAAGAAGTGTGGAAGGGACAAACCACATTCTGTTATGGAAAAGGACACATGGCATGCAATGAATGGAGAGGAAGATATTGGAGAAGAAAGTGAGGAGAATATAAGTTAGTTACAGGGAAGGGTAGGGGGTGTGGAGATTTTTGTATTGGGAAATGGTTGGGTAGTGCTCTGAGAAGGATATTACCTCAGTAGCAGTAGGGTGAAGGTGTGTTAGGCATTCTATCCTTCAATTGGCCAGTCCATTGAAGGGAGGAGCTCCTTAATTTCCTTGTTATAGTTTTATCAATTCTGAAGTGTAACCACAAAGGGTGTATAACCCAGTTGCCATCAATTAAATCTCTTCATTGTCTCTGTTTTCTTTTTCTTCTTTCACTTACCATATTGATCCAGAAAACAGGTACCAACAGTGGACCGGTTAAAAGCTTGACTTGTGGTTAAACAATACACCCATATTTTTAGTCTTGGTTATGATGGAAGATTCTCCCTTGCTGTTAAAATGGCTTTTGTTCGTCTTTTCTTATCAATGGTTGTCATGAACGACTAATTGATTGAAAATGCCTCTCTACATGGTGATTGAGAGGAGGAAGTTTACATGGAGAAATTTTGGGTTTGTTGTTGATGTGCCTGTGCAATTTGCGTATCAGCATGGGAGACATAAAAAGAGATCCCAAAATCATCAAACCATGGATGGAGCAACGATTGTCAATATGATAACAAAAAGGAGGACCTTGGTTGAGGAAAGGGTGAGTTAGTTACAAAAGAGGACAGCTGGCATGCTGTGAATGGAGAAGGAGAATTGGAAGGCTGTGGAATAGGAGATTGATGAGGTTATATGAGAAGAAAGAAAAAAGGGAAGGCATTAGTGGAATCAAGCATCTTCTTGGTGAAAAGTTGGGATCTATCTGGACCTAGGCTAGTTTGATTTTGGGAGTGAGCTCTAGGGTCACATTTTTGTGTCTCTTCATTATATTTCTTGTTTCCTGAATTTCCTGGCATTGCTTTTTTTCTTTTTTGTCGGATTAGGCAAAGCTTACTGTTTTAGGCCAAGTTTCTCTGTTTTTGTTGTTCAGAAGTCAATTGTAGGAGCTAGTCTCCAACCGTTTGGTTCTATCAATAGGAACTGGTACCATCAGTTGCTTAGGGGGGTGGGGGTCTGGTCTAGTTTGCGGACTACATTTGTCTTTGTATGACCTTAAACAGTCTCCCTGAGCATCATTTGGAAGTTTCAACAAAACCATACAGCTGTTTGGTATGGTCTGCAGTAGGGCAAACTACTGTGTGTTCTATAAACATTGACCTTTTAATCAATGCAACTATCTCGTTGTCTATGTGAATGATATTTTTATTATAGATGATGATGGGACCAGATGTATCCTTTGCAGTCATTGTTGTGATTGATGTATTTTTAAAATTACATTTTGATATATTTTAATTGCACATCTAGTAGGGAAAGATTGTTAAGGTTAATTATGTAATTGGTTGTCATTTCTATTCTTATTTTGAAATAGTTGTATAGTGAAGTAAATTCTGATATCTATATGAAGTTTGTTTTATGGAAGTAAACTGATCCAGTAAGAGTAAAATAGATGTGAGAAGGAGATAAGAAGAAATTAAAAATTATTTTTCTTCTTATTGGATCCCAACTTTGATGTTGAATTTCCCACTGTTTTGTTGTTCAATATAAATCTGATCTTTCTTTCATCAACAAAAGTAAAAAGTTTGTCCTCTAGTGTTAGAGATATATAAAACCGTTAATGTAGCCTCACTCGTTAGCTTAAGCTTTTGGGTTGAATTGGTTCTTTACTAGGTATCAAAGCTTCAGTGATTGCAAAGTCACGAGTTCGATCCTCATTATCTCCCATTTTAACACAGGTAGGCTGGGGCTGATACATCATCTACCCGTCAATCCCAATGAACTTTCGTATGAGGAAGCGTGTTAGAGATATATAAAACCATTAATATAGTCTCACCAATCAGCTTAAGCTTTTGGGTTAAATTGGTTCTTTACATCTAGCCTATCCTAGAGCAAAATCTAGTAACTTTGCTATGATGGGCTTCTTGTTCTTAAACTTTGGTCAACAGCATAAATATTTTTACTTACATAATCATAACTGCTGACTGAATATGTTTATCAAGAATTAAACTTAACAATTTTTTTAATTATATATGGAAATTGTATTGGTTGTAAAGCAAAGATATAAATTGTGGAAGTGTTTATGTGAGTTTGTGCCTACATGCAGCCCAAATATACCCTTGATACGATTTGTATTAGGAAGGGAAGGATATCCCTCCCCAAAGAATATACCCATTGATTAGATATTAGTTGGGAGGTGGTTAGTTAGTTAGGTAGGTTGGTGTTGTTTGTATAAAAGGGGCACAGTTCCCACTATTAGGTACTTTTTGGCCGAATTAGTAAGTGACTTCAATGTGAAGGGAATTCTCCCTTATGAAGAACATAGCTCTTGTGTTTTCTTTTTCCATAATCAATAAAGTTTTCCTTTTTATTGTGAATCTTTACCCTACTCCCTATTCAATTTCCGTTTTCTCAAATCCTGAGCCGTAACAAGCCTCCAGGAAGACAGAAAATGGGACCAAATAAGTTTTCGATTTGATGAATATTTGCAAAGCAATAGACTGGCTGTGTGAAAGTGTTAAAAGTTTGTGTGATAAACTAAAGTGTTAAAAGTTTAAAACCATGTCCTTTTTGTTTTTTGGTCCTAGATGTTTTAAAAAGGTATCTGAGTCCTCCTGATTGTGTCAAGATTTTGTGACCTGTTACTGGACAAGCAAACTTCATTATTTGTTTATAACAGGTGTATTAACAGGTGTTTTAGTTTATAACCTTGTAGGAATCAATTCTATATGAATTTGAGTTTAATTATTGCTTTTTTGTGCTTTACTTTCTTTCAATCATTTTCAAGTTCTCCTGTAAATTGTAATATTTCAAAAATATTTTTCTGTTGTTGTGTTTGTTTTCTATTTGGCGGATAGATTATTAGACTGAGTACTTATTTCACGGGAAAAGCATTTCCTCATGCGTGTGTCGGTTGGTTTTAGGGTGCAACCATCTTTTCTGTTACTGTCCTAAGATGCTTCTAGAGTTCCTAAGTATTTCATTGTCCAGTTTGTTGTAATGGTATTTTCTTTTAATAGTCATTCTTAATAGATATTGAAGATTTCTTCTTTTGGATGCATCATTAATGTCAGGAGAGGATAATCCAAATGCTTGATGTAAGAATTTGACCCCATTTATGATTTGTCTGAGAGTGTGCAGGTGCCCATTTCAGCAGCTGGGACAGCCTAGTTCTTGATAATGGGCACAACATCTCTTGGGTGCACTTCCAATTATAATTTTCATGGAGCCTATCTGAACCAAGCTACCTACCGCTTCCCTAAATTATTCGGGTGCACTTCCATTTAAAATTTTGGTTGAGGCATTGAATTCCTAAACTTACCCTGGGCCGTTTGGTAGCAAATATTTTTTAGGATTTCCGAGAAACTGAATATTTCTATATTTTTTATTTTCGGATATTATCGTAAACGGAATATTTCCATCATATTTCTGAAAATCGTGATTCCCGGATAAAAAAAAATTCTCCTTTACCAAACACCCTCTGAGACTGTACATTGAACCTTTGCCTTTACTTTATGTATTTTTATTTTTATTTTAAAAAAAAATACATGTTCATGTTATTACCCATGTTTAGGGGCCTCTTATTTTTTTTTACCTGGGGTTCTTAACATAATCGTGTCATGTAAAAAATCTTAGTTATTTATTTATAGATTAATAGTAAGAAATTAAATTGATGATTATTATTATTATTTTTTACCAACTTTATCATTAAAAATGTGACCATTGATTTGTCAATAAGTGACTAGATTTTATTACATTATATGACCACAAGACATGAGATGATTCATTCTATTTTTAGCTTCATACACTTTAGTTGGTTAGTGAATCTTAGAGGGATGCGGTGCTCTTTTCATGCGGTGATTTATTGTCTTAACACTTAAAAGACATAGTCTTAACCATGCCAAACTATAAAAATGTGTCATGGCAGGCAGAGTATAACAGGAAATGCTATAGACACGAGACATGTCTTATCATCCTATCACACCAACTTGAAGATAGGGCTTAAGTTGAGTGCATACCAGCCCATGTTTCTCTTAATTTTCCTAATTTACAGGACCCACAAGCCAAACATCCCTTGCTATCCTTGGCTTCAATCCTAGTTATTCTGTTTAAAATTAGTTGTTGTATGGTCCTTTTCTACAATCAAGTTTAGTGTTTGTCTTCTATGCTTGATTCCAAGCTTAGTCCCTGAACTTTAGGTCCACAGAGTGATTGACATGATTATTTACCACATTCATACGGTTAGTGTTTTTTTCTTTTCTTTTTTTGTGTGTGGGGGTGGGCCATGGGGTGATATTTGTCCTTTAGGAAACTGATATTGGTAATTTTGACCAAATGACCCTTTATGCTGTGTCTGCATGTAACTTGCACCCAAGCTTTTCTCATGGCTGTCTGGGGATCCCAGGTATGAAGCATTGGGATGATCACCTTGGGATTTCCCTTTCTTTCTTTTTTTCGGTTCGTTGCAAATTTTACTTTTTCCATGCTGATGTTCACGTGTTTATGTTGCTTGCTAGTACAATTTGCACTAAAATACTTTTGTCAGGGTTGATGGGGGGTCGCAAATCCACGTGAAATTGAGCTTGAGATGTGGGTGTTGTGCCAAGGATCACAAAACTGATATGTTCCATTCCTTTTTCTAAATTATGATTATGATTGTGCTCTCTTTTAACCAAATAAGCACTTTGAAATGCAATTACCTCATTTGTTTGCTTGAATAAAAGAATATAGTATTGGAATCAATACAATGACACCCACACACGATCGCCAATGGAAAAGAAAGATAGGGAAAAAATAGAGAGAGCGATTTATTCCTATGTCTAATAATATACATTATATTCTCCTAACCACACTGGTTACAAGTCATTCAATTTATAAGAAGAATATAAATAGAATTAAAAACCTTAAGTAACGATAGCTATTCATGAGCTTGAGCTCAAACTATTAAGAATACAGAAAAATAAAATAAGCCAGAGCTTCACACCCTTGCCCGGGGCGGCTCCCACGAAGCCCCCACATCACCGTTGATTTTCGATGTGTCCCGCCAACGAGAGTGGAATGTGAAATATGAGTTATACCCAACACATAACACCTCTCTTTCTTGAACTCAACCATAAACCATTATGGCATTTGGTTAATATGGCTTCTTTTATCCACTCTTCTAATTATGGTTGATATGGTGAACGAAGATTCACATTGAAGAGAGGAATCTGTATTAATTTGTTTGAGAAGTCTCTACTCTTCAGTCTCACATGCAGGTTATGATGATGATGATGCTGATTGTTTTGTATGTAGGAAGCAAAAAGCGATCCTCGGTTTTATAATTCCAGCTGTCTTTATCGAAATGGGTTAAAATCTTCTTATTACTATTAAGCTTCTGCTAAATCTACAAGCTGTCGCCGAAAGAGAAAAGAAGAAAAACAGTTCAATTAGTCAATTTAGAAAAATCTCCCCTCTAAATTCCATTAACATGGACAAACTAACGGGGGAATAAATCTTGGGTGCTACTGTAACACTTAGATTCAGTGCATCTCATCATTAGGAGCATTACATATCAGAGGAGAGAGAAAAATTTTGGCAAAAGAAAAAGAACTTTTAGTGACGTGTAATATTTCTATTGGTGGGATGTACTGAATCTTTAGTGCTATAGTAGCACCAAAGATTTATCCCTAACAGGGACGTTTCATTGACATTGAACCAGTTGTGGTCTAGAATTTTAGGCCATTGCTATCTGTGGTCCTCGTTAACTATGAGCAGAGATAAAAGCACAAATGTTGTATGTGTGTGTAATGTGTAACAGTGTAAGGTTATCCTTTCATGCCACGAAAAAAATTACTCATTCCTGCATTTTGGTTTCAAAATATTGAATTTTCTTTCGTTATAATTGTAACAAATGGGGGAAATACCCGTTTCTAGTTTCTCCTATATTTGTGGAGACAACGTAAAATAACCTGCAGGGTTAGACCAAATGGGAATGGATTCACTTATGTTAAAATTTTTATGTCGATCTTTTTATTCGTTAATGATAATTGGACTCATCTATTCAATGTATGTGAAGAAAGAGATAAATAAAAAAATTTCAATGTATCTTTTTAATGTTTCTTTTTCAATTCTCAATGACAAAAAATGATGTGAGATCCATTTGTTCATGGTTACTGGCCCAAGCGAAAATAAAGCAAGTAAAATCTCTCTCTCTCTCTCTCAATTAATCATATTTGTAGCACCTAAGTAATAGCCACCAGAGAAAAACAAAAGAAACTCTCTTTTACTATATATCCTTCTTTCTCTTTCCATTGCCATAAAGTTTCACATCTTCTGGAAAGAGAAAAAGAAGGGAGGGAGGGAAGAGTGAAGATCTGAATCAATTCAGTTTGAGAATTCACAAAAGAAGAAAACATCATCAACAACAACAAAGATAGATATAGAGAGAGAGAAAGAGAAAGAGAGTGTTGTGTGGTGTTTGTGATATGGGTGGGGTAACTTCATCCATGGCAGCGAAATTCGCGTTCTTCCCACCAAACCCACCATCGTACAAGCTTGTTACTGACGAACTCACTGGCCTTCTTCTCCTCACTCCTTTCCCTCACCGCGAGAACGTTGAAATTCTCAAGCTTCCAACACGCCGTGGCACTGAGATTGTGGCACTCTACATTCGGCACCCAATGGCCACTTCCACAGTGCTCTACTCTCATGGAAACGCTGCTGATCTAGGCCAGATGTATGAGCTCTTCATCGAGCTCAGCATCCACTTGCGCGTTAACCTCATGGGGTGCTCTGTTTTTTCACTAAACTCTTTTTTTTTTCTCTAACACTGCTTTTTTCATTTTTTGGTCGCAATTTGGAATTTTGATGCTTCGTTCTCGTTCTTTTGTTTGTTTTGCTTTCTGGGTTTCTGTAAATTTGGCTTCTTTTTTGTTTTTGGATTCTGGGTTTTCATCTGCTTGGAGGGAGGACTCATGGGTGATTTGGAATCTTGGGAAAATGGGTTTGTGAGTTGGGATTTTAAGGTGAACTCAGAATTGGGGTTGCTTTGGTTTTGTTTTTTGTATTCTGTTATGAGTAATATATATTTGATTTTTCAAAACTAGCACTTAATTGGTAGGTATGCAATTTGTGATCAATTGGAGTTGTCTGTGAATGAATTGTGTTGTCTGATTCCATGGACGTAGGATTGTTGTTGTTTTCAGGGTTTGTAATGCTATCAATACTGGTTAATCTTTTTCTTAATCTTTCAAGCTCATGATTCCATTGCATATGTAGAAATCTGCCCCAGTGTGGTGCGTTTATAATTGCAGTCATCTTTACTATCGTAGCACTGTTGATATGTGCATCTACAATTGTGTCTGCACTTCAAGTTCATGATCATGACATTAGAGCAACACAAGCGGGATAACTTATTATTACTTGGTGAAATTGATCTAATTCGTTAATACTACTATCCTTTGTAGAGGAAATTTCTGGATGTGTACATACTTCATCTGTAGAGCATTTACTTAGAGTACATTATTCACTGATCTCAACTTGAAAGATGGAGTGCAAAATGGTAGTTTTTCTAATGCTTATCTATAGTTTTGTGCAGGTATGACTATTCTGGGTACGGGCAGTCATCAGGGAAGGTTTGTATTTTGTTAACAAATGCTTGTTCATTTTGCATCCTGCATAAGTTTGAATGGTGGTAGACATAAAAACATCCACACTGATGAACACTATTTTATCTGAACTATATAGCCAAGTGAGCAGAATACATATTCAGATATTGAGGCAGCATACAAGTGTCTAGAAGAAAGTTATGGTACCAAGCAGGAAGATATAATCCTTTATGGACAATCTGTTGGCAGTGGCCCAACTTTGGATCTTGCAGCTAGGTTGCCTCAATTAAGAGCTGTTGTTCTGCACAGTCCCATACTATCTGGCTTAAGGGTCATGTATCCAGTGAAGCGTACATACTGGTTTGACATATACAAGGTAGTATACTGTTTTTATTCCTAATTTTATATACGTGAATTCCTTAATCTAATGAGATGCTGCTTTCTGTTTATATGCAGAATATTGACAAAATTCCACTAGTTAATTGTCCAGTTCTCATAATTCATGTAAGTATGCTTGAAAGATATTTCTTATGCTATATAAATGCATCTGAAATTTAGTTGTATAGTGATGGAACCGACAAAAATACACTACTGAATTCATTAACAATGGAGGCATAGCCTCTTTTTACATACACTAATACAATATGAAATGCACTCCCTCTGAGCCCTCTCACAGCTTCCCTATATTTTTTATCTTCATTGATTTCTTCGATCTGAAAATGTGTGTGTTTGTCATTTCCTCCTTCTCCAAAGAATTTTGGAACAGCTGTAAATCTGTATTTCATTTTTTGTTTTTTTTTTCAGATCTGTGTATCAAAGAGCACTCCAAGGATTGTAGTGCTCTGATACCAAATTGATGGAACCCAAAAAAATACACCACTAAATTCATTAACAATGGAGGCATAGCCTCTTTTTACATACACTAATATAATATGAAATTATAAACACAAATTGTCTCCCATTTCCCCACTAGCCAATTCTGAATACATGCATAAAGAAACCCCACCCTAAACATCTTTATATATACTAATTCCTAATTAACGGGCTTGGTTACTTTATTGAAGGCCCATCATATAGACTTAGCTTCTGGATTTGTTGCATTCTTCCTACATAAGCCAACAATTGATGCTAGACAAGCTCCTTATAAACACAAATTGCAGAAAAATAAACCCAAAAGACCTCAACTCACCCTCAAAGCCAACAAAGCTAGGCTTCAACAGATCCCAATTCCCCACTCGCCCAAATGCTCAATTTATGCCTACCTCACTCCTCACATTCCCTTCCTTTTATCCTAACTCTCAAATATTCTAGAAAATTGTCTAACAAACTAACTAGCCTACTCACTACTTTTAGGCCCATCAGATTGTGTCTATGCTTTTCATGCATGCGGTGACATTTCCTTTTAGAGAGTCTTCTTTGTAAAGAATTTCTCATGATTAAAACATTTGCTAGATTTTAGGCCATTTCATTATTATTACTGGGAATGAAATACCTTCTGTCTTTCATATTCTTCTTCTCACCTTTCCTTTATTACAACACTTTTCTGGAATGTTGTTTAACCAAAATGGATAAGCTGAGGTCAATACACTAATTCCAGTAATAGATTTTGGAATACGCGGTCATGCAGTTAGGGTGATAAGAGCATCTGAAGTTCCAAGTACAATAGATAGTTGGTTAAAATATTTACATTGATAATTATAGCGGGCGAGTTTGGAGCAGTAGTAAGTTGTTCTTTTATGACGGAAAGGTCACGGGTTCGAATCCGGAATTGCAAATATATAAGGGTAAATTGGGGTTTAATTGGGGAGCGACTTTTTATTCACATAGATAAGTCTCTTAAAAATCTTACAATTGCAGTTACCCATTATATCCTTCATGTCATTGTGTAGGGTACTTCAGATGAAGTTGTAGATTGCTCCCATGGTAAGCAACTCTGGGAACTGTGTAAAGAGAAGTATGAACCACTGTGGCTAAAAGGAGGTAACCACTGTGATTTGGAGCTCTTTCCTGAGTACATCAGGCATCTGAAGAAGTTTGTATCAACGGTTGAGAAATCTCCATCACAACGATACAGTTTCCGAAGGAGCACAGACCAGTTTGAGCAGCCTCGAAAGAGTACAGATATTTTTGAAGTAAGTAGAAAGAGCACTGATCGTAGAGAAAAACCAAGGAAGAGCACAGACAGGCCAGAAAAGCTGAAAAGTTTGCCTAATAATGCTGATATGTTAGAGAAATTGAGAATGTCTTATGATCATAAAGAAAGGTCTCGGAGAAGTGTGGATTGTCATGAGAAGTCTCGAAAAATCATTGATCATCAACTAGAAAAAGCAAGGAAGAGTGTTGACAGGCTTGACAGAATAAGGACTGGTTAATTCTTCTTATAATCAAATTATATTCATGCAAGGGTTGGTTTTCTGGGGCTATTTTTTTTCTTTATTAAATTGGTCTATGGTTTTTGGAGTATGGCTTATGTCAGATATCATAACTATTAGCATTGAAGAAAGGGTTTGGTGTTACAGTGGGATTCACTTTTCATTCAGATGGTATGGACTCTCTCTTTTGTTCTCTCTCTCTGTTTCTTCTGTGTGATAATTCCTTATCCAGGAAATGCAGGCATTGACAAGTATTTGGTTTTTGAACATACATGAGGATGATGCGCATCTTACAGTACACGACATGTGCGGGTTTTTACACAAGTCACATATGACGGTGATGTGTAATTTTTTGTTTTTGGATTGCTCCACTGGTTTCCGGGGCTTCGCCCCGACTATGTCCAGTCCGATCCGCTTCGGTTATCTAGTATTGGCAGGTGAGTCTCCCAGCGAGGATTTTCTGCATACACAAGGTCTCGAACTCGAGTCCTTGCTTAAGCGAACCCAAGTACCTTACCGCTTGAGCCAACCCCTGTTGGTGGTGATGCGTAATTTGAACATGCACGGTTAGGATGCGTATCTTTTCATATTAGATTGATAAATAATTTGTCAAAAAAGAAAACTTAAACCAGTAAATAGTTATAAAATTCGCATTAGAAGGGTAAAAAATCCATGGACTTCTGATTTAGGAGTATCTTTTAAACACGAGTTTGATGTTTTTTTATGTTATAGGATAAATACGAGTTTGATGTTTTTGTTATGTTAGAAGAGATAAATTTCTGATTTAGAAGTGTCTTTTAAATATGAGTTTGATATTTTATGTTATAGGAGATAAATTTATTTTCTATATACATGTAAAATTGTGTGGAACCCGTATAAGAAGAAGAGAAAGAGAAAATAAGAGTCTCATGCACTTTTATATATGTAGGAGATAAATTTATCTCCTGTAACATACAAAACATTAAACTCTTTAAATATATACATAAATATATGGTGTTGAAACCTTGCCCCTTTTTAAAGAGAATTTTTTTTTTATTTCTGTGTCCGAGAAAATAAAACTAGTAAAATATTTTTTCTTTAATTTTTGTTCTCCAAATCAGAAAAATCAACTAATTTGATCAAATACAGTTTTTAGTCATGTTTGTTCCCAACATTAAAAATATAAAATAAAATAAATGCTATTATTCTTGCCCTTACCCAAATCTATAGTCTCCAACTTACAAAAGAGGGAGAAAAAAAATTAAATTAAAAATAGGTAAATTAATCTCATACAAGACAGTTCTACAATATCCATAATCTGTAAGCAGATGCACCAAATTTGGGGATTAAAAAAAATACTTCATTCAATGGATTCTCAAAAATGGAAAAGAGATTCAAATTACCTATTTACGTATTGTATTCTAGTCTATTACATGTATTACTTGCACAACAAATTTTTATTTTTTTTTTGATAAACCACGTGCATCTTTCACAAGAGATAATCCTATTCGGGGCGGGTGTATAACAAAAACTATAAAACTTATATGAACTTCAAATAAGAGTTAGCTTCCTTCACCTTCAAAGAGAACAGCTAGCAACCTTCTGAGTATATGCTGATCCTTCAGTCATGGAAATGAGGTCTTTGTTGTCATCATTTTTTTATTTTATTTTTAAAGAGAATGGAGCTGAGTCACCAAGGCCTTCCACGGTTGATGCAAAGCTACAGCTTGCTTTTTCCATGCTTAGGAGTGTACCTGTAAGTGTAATTTACATATTACTCATTTCTCGAACAAGAAATACTATTTCTCTTAGCCTTGTGATTGAGATTACCTGTTCTTGTTATCGTTGATTTCAACTATGGATGATGGTGGAAGGCGACCGCTGCAGATTTCATGCACTGCTGAGAAGAGAGGAAACTTTTCTACCCATCCACGATCCCTTAGAACGTCATGAACCTCTTTTGCAGTTAGGACACCCTTTGTGCAACAAATTTAGATTAATTAGGACACAAGAATCTGTAACACGAATTTGGTTCTTGAAATATTGCTTCATGAAGAATCTATTACATTAATCCAAGAGATATAATAAAAACGTGTCAAAGACTCAAAGCCTAAAAAGTGAACATATTTTTTCACCAAAAAAAAAAAAAAAAAAAAAAAAGTGAACATATTTCGATGATACGGGAATATCGAAGATGAGTAAATCTTTTATTATAATTGAAAATAATACTTATATAATGTTGCTTAAATTCCACTTCCTCCTATGATACTAAAGATATATTCATAAAAAAATATTCTTATGTGACCGAGTGTTAGAGATATAATAAAAATTATTCACATATTTTTTTGTTGATTTAAATTTTCGGGAGAATTGGTTTTGACATAATATCCAAACTTTTATGTCCAAATAATGTAGAGTTCGATTATTGTTACCTTCATTTTTCTAATAAAAAAAATTAAATTTCACAAAACTGGCATCTGTGAATGTCTACTCTGTAATAATTGATTTCGTATAGTAAATTTCATGGGACATTCATCGTATAGCCCTCTTTCTTAGTATAATATACTTGAATGTCATAGAGAGTAATTTTTTTTTCCAAACTATCACGTCACCATGGTTGCTGAGATATTGAGCTACTATGGATAGGACACGTGTCACGTTCCCAGTGGCTGGAAAAGCCTCGGAGAGGCCTGTTGCATCATAGTCGTTGAGGTACTTAGTTATTTTTTACAGCCACTGGGAACGTGACACATGTCTCGTCTATAGTAGCTAAATACCCCATCGACTGTGATGTCATGACAGTTTGGAAAAAAATTGCAATCGATGACATTATTCAGGTATATTATATTGAGAAAAAAAGAAGAATACTCAATGTCCCAAGTTTCATTTGTGTACCTGCAATTTTTGGCCGTTAAGCAACTCTGCTTCAAGCTCATCAAAAGACCTACATAAAAAAGAAACACAAAATCAGATATAACTCAACCAAGTACTACGGACCAGAGGGAGAAAAAAGAACCTCTTTCCTCCATATTTTGCATAAGCCTCGGAAACTTTCCTATTTCTTCCACCCACTGCCACACAAAAAAACATGGGTTTAATCATACCAAAATAACCAATGAAAAGTAGTGTAAAGTCAATCAGTTTCCATACTGCATGTTGTGATCAAGTCAGCTACACCACAGCTCTCAAAAAATGTGTTGTCCTTCACAGATGGAAATAACAACTTTGAAAATGCCATCATCTCTTTCAGTCCAATTCGCATGATTGCAGCCTATGCACAAGTAGAGAACCAACATAAGAAACAAAATAATAAAAAAGGGCAAATCCCAATCCACTAGATTTCCCTACTTGCAAAGATAGAGGTGAGAATCGAACTTATCCTTTTGTAAAGATGCTATAATTAGAAACAAAATCATGGGGGGTGAAAAAGGAATTTCAGAACATTAAACCCTTCAAACTTACTTTTGTATTATTTCCCATCGCCAAGCCATCAACAAAACCTGTCCAATTTGTGTGCCATTTCATGATCATTTATAAAAACTATAAAAAGGAGAGAGAAAAAATCCAGACATACTGTACTACAAACCTGCAGCTGTAGCCACAACATTTTTCAGTGTTCCACACAGTTCGACCCCTTCAACATCTTGAACCTATTAAATTATATACAATGCAAAAATCATAAGCATAAAGCGTATCTAATATCTTACCAATTTACTAGTACTCAAGATTGCATGATTGTACTAGAGATTGCATGATTCTACCATGACACTATATATATATATATATATAGGGTCAGGATCATTTTACACCAATGTAAGTTACACTCTCAATCTTGTCCGTTGATCTCACTTATATCTAAGGGCTCTATTTTTTAGTAATGTGAGTCATTCCATACAAGTGGATCAATAATCAAGATTTAGTGTAAGATTTCTAACTCTTATACCGGTGTAAGAATTAGAAGTCTTACACTCAATCTTTATCATTAATCCACTTGTACATGGATCCTATATATATATATATATATATATATATATATAGAGCCCTTAGATATAAGTGGGATCAACGGACAAGATTGAGAATGTAAAATGATCCAAAAAATTTGTTCTATATATATATATATATATATATATATATAGGATGTTTCTATCGGTTTATCAATTATCAAAAGTAATCTGATTCGAACACCGTTGGACCTGTTATAGAAAAAACGGTTCTCCCAAGACCATTTTTCTCATTCCCGAGATTCGAACTCGAGACTTTTAGTTAAGGGAACATGTTTCCTACTGCTCGATTACCATGACAATATTTCTTGATGTTATTTGTTAGAAATTGTATATCTCAACATTATTGATTACATCAAGCAAATTCCCATAAGTCAATTTTTCATTCAGAACTATTTGTTTAAGTTTTTCACAGGTTTGTTGCTGATCAAGAAAGTATGTACTGCACTCACAGCTGTGACAACGAAATAGGGAGTGCTAAACAACCGAACCCATCTCTCTGCAGCTTTTTTGTTTTGATGATATCCAACAGTTGCTTCACTAAACTTCTCCATGGCTATCTGCTCAAACAGTAGTTTACATTAGAACAAAACCAAATAAATCAAATCAAACAAGTGTATAATTTCCTCTAGCTACCTCATTTGCTATGTTGGCCCCCATCAAAACAGAACAATTGATTCCTAGTTGCTTGGAGATGACATTAGAGATCATGCATGGGCCTTCTTTCTTGACCTCCATCCCTTTGATTAGAGAGATAGCCTCTGCATCTGTCCTTATTTTCCCAACAAGCTTTTTGCATATTCCTTCTATGAATTGATGTGGGGTTACAAATACTAACATATTTGCACCCTTCACTGCATAATTAAACATTCAGAACAGATGACAAGTTGACCCCAAAATACTGCCTAAAAGTATAAATGAACAAATTTAAGGGGAATATTACTCTTCTTTCACATAAGATAACTTCTCGTGTTCTCTCACTTCGATTTTCCCATCCCACCTTTTTCGTATTTTCTTGTGCTGAGATATATAGTCGGGTTGTATGAGAACCTAATGTGGAGTTTATAAGGCCTTGGGCACTCTCACCCTTTGAGCTAGCTTTTGGGGTGATGTATCCCAAGGTTCTTTATATGATATTTCTTAGCACAGGTAGGCTGGGCCTGTTGCATTGTCCAATCTTCAGGCCCAATAGGCTCTTGCGTGAGCGGGCGTGTTGAGATATATAGTCCCACATTGGTTGAGATATAAAGCTAGCTCAAAGGTGGGAGTGCCCAAGGCCTTATAAACTCCACATTAGGTTCTCATACAACCAATGTGGGACTATATATCTCAACACGCCCGCTCACGCAAGAGCCTATTGGGCCTGAAGAGTGGACAATGCAACAGGCTCAGCCTACCTGTGCTAAGAAATTCCGCAAGAGAAAGTGGGGGACGGCGAGGCTCTGATACCATGTAAAGAACAACTAATGTGAAGTTTATAAGGTCTTTAGCACTCTCATCCTTTGAGCTAGGTGTATCCCAAGGTTCTTTACCTCTTGTAATGGTGGGACCCACCCATTCTATCTCTACAATATAAAATAACTATCTTACGTAAAAGGAGACTAATAAAACCCCAAATTTAAATGCCCGTGGATTTTTCTGTCCGTTTATCTGTTTAAAATCTTGTTCTTTTGGTATAAGTTTGTTATTCTTATTAACCAAATTACAATATAGAACACTTAAAATAAAATTTATAATGGGAAGAATTTAATTAGTACCTGCACTTTCAATGTCTGTATCTGCAACTACATTTTTACCAAGCTTGACACGAGGGAGATACTTGACATTTTCCTGCAAAAGAAGAACAGTAATTATGTAATATTCGTTGGAAAAAAAAAATATTGCATACACAATGGGAATGAAAAGCATGGCTAGTCCTTACATTGGTATTGTTGATGACTTCTGCAAGCATCTCCCCACTAGGTAACTTTTCCTCGAATACCCACATTCTAACTTCATCTGATTATATCATAGGAATTCATTAAAATGGGAAAATTAACATTCAAATGGAAATTTTGTTAGTTTACTGTTTAATGGGAAAAAAAAGGGGGCAAATTGCAGTACACAAGACTTCCCGACTTACAAAAATAGAGGTGAAAGTCAATTATACGCAGCCTTACTCTTATATTTTTACAAAGAAATTATTTTCTAGACTCGAACTTATGACCTTTCGATTACAAGAAACAACCTACTCCCAAACTCGCCCTCTACTTATCAATGAAAGATAAAATAAAATAAAAGCATGTATGATTCTTTTGGCATGTGAAAATCACTTGTACTTTTATCATATGCGTCTCTAGCAGCACATGGGACATCATATTAGATACACTCAACCAAAAAACACATAATAAGCAAAGAGTACTCATTCGCAATGCGTGCTGTTGACATGCATGCATGTCCAAAACGTAAAGAAAGTACAAGAATGCTGAAGAATATAAGTACCATCGAAGGAGCTGCACTTGAGGGTGTTCGAGGCAATAAGCTTTGCGGCAACACTGCCCCAATTGCCACTACCAATAACGGTGACCTTATTCATGATGTTGTTATGTATTTCCAACGCTAGGAGAACGAAGAAGAACGAGAGAGAGAGAGAGAGAGAGAGAGAGGGAGAGGACCAAAGTGTGGCAGAGAAGAGAAGAAACATATGGAAGAGGAAGAGAGTGAATATATAAGGGAAGGAAGTGGGGTGATTGAGATGCCACACACGTTTCAAGAGAAACTACATTCATGGAGTTAAATGCGGTTATTCCATAAATGTTTGCTACAGTGGAGCGTGGACAGGATTACGTGGTTTGTGATAAACCACCTGGTTATACTTGATTTGCTTCAACATTCTGAATTTTTCCATTATTATAGTCTATCAAGTGCACTGTCATTGCAAAATTTGTTAATTTCCTTTTTAATTTATATGTTTAAATCTGAACTTATGTGATGCCGAAAGCGCACAGAGGAGTCAAATGGCAAAACAAGATTTTCACAAAAGAGTAAGATAATAACTACTCTTCTATAAACTAATTATAAATTGATTCGAAATTCAAAAATTTAAAATCCTAAAATTAAGAAAACTTCCTAAAATAAACATAACAGTGATTAGATTCTAAAAATAAATAAATAATTACAATTAAATCATTCAAAAAATGTTCCAAATCTTTAATCTCAAATCACGTCAAATGTGTTGCTTTCCTTTTCTTTCCAAACAAATCACAATAACCTCTGTTGCCTTATTGGGACTTGGATTCGATTGTAATTTGTTATATTTAAAATCATTGTCTTTTTCAACAACTGGGTCGTACTTATTAGGCCACAACTCTAGTTCACTACGAGCTTATTTTGAATAAATGATTCGGCCATGTATAATGGACCAACTGTAGGTGCATCTAGGTTTGGCCAAAATGAGTCAATCCATCGGGTTGGCTCGTAACTCGGTTAAAATGAGTTGGGTTGGGTTAAAAAAAATGAGCTAGAAACTCGAGTCAGCCCGACTCGTTTCAGCTCGAAAAAAATCGAGCCAACCCGCGGGTCAAACGGGTTGACTCGCGGGTTATGGTTTTTTTTAATATAAAAGTATAAAAATTAATGAAGGCAAAAACCAATTCCAATTCCAATTCCAAAGACCCAAACTAAAATATCTTGCAACTGCCAAAAGTCCAAAATCGTGCATTAAAGACCTTTTTTTATAGTATATGTGACAGTGTGAATGTGGTGCCAACTCCCAATAAGTCCAAGTCCAAATGCAAAAGAAAGTTTTTATGATTTATATGTATAACGTCTTTGTATTGAATGAATTAATAATTTAGGGAAAAAATTTAGAAGTTACATCATCAATAAAATTTATTTTATTTTATTTTTTTCATTTTTTCAAGCCAAACCTAACCCGACTCGGGTCGGGTTGGGTTGAATTTTCTATCTCGTTTATTTTTCGAGCCAACCCTAACCCAGCTCATTTTTTTCAAGTTGACCGTGGGTTAGGTCGGGTTGGCCCGTTTTGCATTTATATTTATAATTTTTTAAGATTTCAATAACAAAACAACGTCGTTTTAGGAATAAATGCAAATAACTTATCTGCATTAAATGCAGAAATATTTTTCCATATATATATATATATATATGGGTTAAGATCATTTTACACCAGAGTAAGATACACTTTCAATCTTGTCCCTTGATCCCACTTATACCTAAGGGCTCTAATTTTTTAGTAATGTGAGCCACTGGATACAAGTGGATCAATGGTCAAGATTGAGTGTAAGACTTCTAATTCTTACACCGGTGTAAGAATATCCTGCCCGTATATATATATATATGGTAAAATAATTTCTGCAGCCGCATTACATACAACAATGACAAGTGTATGATTATGATTCCCCACATTTAATGCTTTCATCTTTTGTATAGTTATGATTCCTCGTATTTAATGCTTTCATGTATATATATGGCAAGTATTTGATTGTTGCACGTACAACAGTTGTAGAAATGTAAACCCCTATATATATATGCAAATTTTTACTCAAATAGTATATTAAAATTAAATAAGAATAAATAATTTAAGGGTTTGATTTTTCTACTAACCAAAAATGACGTCTTTTTTGAAGCGAAAATCAAGGTATTTTTGTAATTACAATTTATTTCAAGGTTATAATAGTTTTTTTCATTATAAATTTTTAAATTTTCAACTCAAAATGACGTCATTTTGGAAGAGAATGTAGATAACTTAAGTTTGTTTGGGAGTTTGGAGGGAAAGGAAAAAAAGGGATCCACAGAGAAGGGAGGAGAAGGAAGGGAAAGTAATTGAAGGGTATTATTACATTCCCTTATTTGGGAGTTAAAAAAATGGTAAGGGAGAAATTGGAGGGTCAATGAGATATTTCTACAATTTCATTCTTTTAAAAATTAATATAATTATTATATTTTACAAATAAATTAAGATTTCTAAACAGAATTATTTATGCATTTTTAACACTACTTAAAAGGATCATATTTTCGACTAAAATTCTACGTTGCTAACGATTAAAATTCCGTCAAAAAAATATTTTTCCATCGAAATACTTTTCATCGAAAGGCGACAAAATTTTTATCATATAAAATTTTTTACAAAAATAAATTTTCTGTCAAAATTTACGACGGAATTAAGTTTCCGTCAAAAGTTTTGACGAAAATGATTTGTTAAATATTTTTTACGACAAAAATTCCATCAAAAGATTTGACGGAAAAAAGAATTCTGTCAAAAAATTTGACAGAATATTTTCCGTCCAAATTTTTTGATGAAAATGTGTCAAAGAAATTTTTGTCGAAATTTTTTTTCAACAATTTTGAGGGAAATGTTTCTGTGAAACTTTCGATTGAATTTAGATTCCGTAAAGAATTTTGGCGGAATATTGTTTTTTGTCAAAAACATTTACAAAAAAGTTTTCCATCAAATTTTTTTACAAAAACATTTTTCGTCTAAAATTTTTGACGGAAATGTGTTTTGTTGAAAATTTTGATAGATATGTTTTTTGTCGAATATTTTGCCGAAAATATTCTCTATCGAAAAATTTCGTAGGAAATTTTTTTCGCCAAAAAGTGTAATGAAAATATTTTTGTGGAAATCTTTTGACAAAATTTAGATTTTGTAAAGAATTTGACGAATTTTTTTTTTCCATTCAAAATTTTTACAAAAATATTTTTCGTCAAAACTTTTTACGAAGATTTTAAAAGGAAATGTGGTTCGTTAAAAAATTGGAGGGAAATATTTTTCATCGAAAAATTCAACGAATATGTTTTTTTGTCAAATATTTTGACTCAATTTAGATTTCGCAAAGAAATTTGACACAAAAAAATTTCTGTCAGAATTTTTTACAAAAATATTTTTATCACAAATTCTTACTGAAATATTTTGTCAAAAATTTTCGCTATAAATGTGTTCGTTAAGAATTTTGACGGAAATGTTTTACTACAAAAAATTTTAGGGAATTGTTTTCTGTCAAAAAAGTTTGATGGAAATATTTTTCCTTGAAAAGCTTGATGGAATTATTTCTGTTGAATGTTTCAATGCGATTTAGATTCTACCAAGAATTTTGATCGAATTTTTTTCTGAAAAAATTTATGTTAGTGATTATGGCCAAATCTTGTTTCATCTCTAATTTCGTCTCTATTTTCTACTTAGTATGATTTTTGTCAAAAATTTCGCCACTATGTTCGATGAAATGTTTTTCGTCGATAAATTTTGTCTATATTTGAGACTTTTCTAAAATGTCACATTTAAAAATGATTCATATTTACGTAGTTTTTATATTTCAATGTTATGGTTAGATAAGTAATTTTAAAATTTCCCCCCTTAAACCTCCCAAATGGAACTTTAATTTTAAGGGTGGAAAAGGTTTT
Organism: Gastrolobium villosum; assembly: GCA_032173675.1. Taxonomy (NCBI): domain Eukaryota; kingdom Viridiplantae; phylum Streptophyta; class Magnoliopsida; order Fabales; family Fabaceae; genus Gastrolobium; species Gastrolobium villosum. The sequence continues at coordinate 85,750 of JAVKPL010011119.1, forward strand.
CGAGGATTTTGTAAAATTCCTCAATTCCCTTCCTCTAATTTCTTAAACTCACAAATAAGGGAATGGATTAATAAAATCCTCCCTTCCACTTCCTTCCCCTCCAAAAACCAACTCTCAAATAAAGTCTTAAGGTTATTTTTTAATCTAGTCATAAATTTATAATGCCATTTGGGCATGGAGTGAGACCACTAGAATAACTATTCTCAGCGAGGTTGTCCCTTAACGATTGATGTTCGTAATGACAAAGCAGTTACTGGCACTATGACTGGTTGATTCCCATGACTTTCAGTTGTTAATGTAGGGTTAGCATTCGCTTGTCCTCTGAATGAAAGGAAGGATGAATATGCGAGTAACTATTGAGTCGAGGACTTTCTAAACTAGAAATGGGCCATAATAATGCTTGCCCAATTGCGGTTTCCTCGACGAGCAACTTTCATTTAACAATAAGGGTGTAACTTAATGAGAACTAAATCACTAACTAAAAGTGTATCAGCTTATAACTTCATTAGATTTTGAGCCTATGATAGACGCCTTTTTAGGTTTGGCAATAACTCATTTCGCTGAGTTAAAATGGTGTTCATTGCTTCAATCTGAACAAAGCCCGTTCGATATTGTTAGAGCCTTGTCATATAAGGTGTAACGCCTCATGCCGACTCGATCTGTTACCCTCTATCGTACCAAGCGCTTTGCATAAACACCAATTATATTACCATCCAAATGTTCTTAAATTATTACATGTTTTAGGCCATCGTAAGCTTTCTATTGATACATCCTTTCTGAATTTCGAAGTACTATGACTCTAACCAGGGGAACATCACTATTGTTGTCCAGTAGACTAGATTTTTGCAGAACAACCAACTTTAGAAGAAAAATAGGGAACATCGCACTCACCCGAGAATTCTAAGATTTTTGTATGTTATAGTAGACTTCTTGATCTTTCCAACAAGTACAGATCACACAATTTCGATTTATACAACTCCAAATGTATCGCCGTTTAGACAATCATTAAAATCAGAATTTTTGCAAACATGACAACAAACTTTGCACAAATTTTGGGAACGGGACTTTCATTACAAAATTCAGAATCTTTAATATTTTCTAAAGGTCCTCTTGAGCTTTCCAATTAGTGGCGGAAACAGATAAGTTAAAAGATTCCGCCAGGTAGCCCGGAACGGAAGAACTCCACAATTAAGCGTGCTTGACTTGAAGCGATTATGGGATGGGTGACCTCCTGGGAAGTTTTCCCAAGAAGTGTGCGAGTGAGGAAAAAGCACACTGAGAAGTCTCGTGTTAGTATGTGGGAATAGTCGTTGATTCTTGAAGCGGCCGAGCATTACAAGTGGTATCAGAGCAAGCCTCTCTTCCAGTACGGTGTGGTTCGAGGACGAACCAGACGGAAGCTGGTGGGCATGTAACATCCCGAGAGCTGACGAGGGCGGGGAGTGATCCCCGGTGTGAAAGGGCATGGACAACGAGCGTCTCCTGACAGGCTTCCAGCGTGGGGGTTACTTGCATGGATGAATCGAATCGACACCCGAAAGAGAGGGATCCAAAGACTGTACAGATGTGAGACTGCACAGTTTGGAATAGCTTATAAGAATTAATTGGTACTACCTATACTAATAAGATGCATCTTCTTTTCGGTAGCCCGGAACGGAAGAACTCCAAAGTTAAGCGTGCTTGACTTGTAGCAATTCTGGGATGGGTGACCTCCTGGGAAGCTTTCCCAGGAAGTGTGCGAGTGAGGAAAAAGCACACTGAAAAGTCTCGTGTTAGTATGTGGGGATACCCGTTGATTCTTGAAGCGGCCGGGCGGCGATTTACCCTGATTCACCCAATTTAGGCTACATCCAGCTTCTCTGTACTATATTCACCTCACCACCACTCGTTACAAGTCACTCGGTTTACAAGAAAAATATAAATAGGATTAGAAAATCCTAATAGCAGCTATTCATGTGCCCAAGCTGCTAAGAAAATTACAATAAAAAAGAGGCTCAAGCCCAAACTGAGCGGGACCCCAGTTGCCTTCCTACTGACCCCGACAACTAGGGTCATCATCAACATGCGAAGTATGAGCCATACCCAACATTCTCCCACTTGGTGAATGCTTCGCATGTTTCTTCAATCCTAATGCAGCTGTACAACATTCAAACTTCTATGAAGTCACTGCCTTTGTCAGAAAATCAGCATTGTTGACTGATGCTCTCCGGCAAGTATACCGATCGCACAAGTAATAAAGTGATAAGAAAAGTTCGTCTCCACAGGGATTGGGATCTAATATCAATTAAACTTTTTCTTAAAGAATGGAAGTTTTCAAATAGGATTTTGACAAATAGTGTCAAATTGGGTAAAATTGAATTCTGAAAACAAAAGACTTATTTTTGTATTTTTGGTTTGTTAAATAAAACAATAAAAGTGAGAAATGATTTGTAAAAAGGATATGAGAAAAGCATTGTAGCCAGGGTTCATTCACCAAATGATCCCCACTTTTTACTCCGGATTGATTTACAATAATTATTTATATAATTACTCAGATAAATTATCATCTAAAAGATTAAATAGTTAACCCTCAATTCCTTGCAGTGTTAACCCTTTAATCCCATGAGAAACCCCAATTCCTTGCAATGTTTCTCATGGGATCAAGCAATGAGCGCGATAATTTAAGCATCTGCAATCGTATACACGTCTATTCCTAGCACGCATACAGATTGTTATCTTACCCCCTTTCGAGATCAAAATCCCAATATTCCTATCTAGGATTTTGATCCTCAGAATATCCCCAACTATTAGATTGATCAACTCTAACAAAGGGAATATAAAATTCGCACAGAGTAAAGATAAAGATAATTCTATAAATTAAAAACCATAAACCAATCCTTCATGTCAAGGGTTCACATATGGATCGTGACCCTGACTACAATAAAAAAATCTAGCCAATCAACATACTGATCGCTGATCTAAAATTCAACATAAACTAAAAATAAAAGAGAAAGAAAAAGAAGATGAAGATGAAGAACGAAGAACGCGAAGAACTCCACAGCCGTCTCTTCCTTCTCCCGATCCAGATCTGAATCTTAACCTGTATCTGTGTTTTTCCTTCTTTCAGATCTACCAAGTCTGCTGACCTAATTCAGCAAATGTCACATTTATAATATTCTTTTCTCCTTCCAAAAATGCCCTCAGAAAAGACGGAGATCTGTTCCCGCAAAACGGCGCTGGTTGGCGCCGAATTGGCGCACGTTTGCGCCACTTTCCTCTTGGCGCTGGTTAGCGTCACTTTTACCTTCAAATGGCGCTAGTTAGCGCCAATTTTACTATTCATGGGCGCTAACTAGCGCCAACTTTACTATTCATGGGCGCTAGTTAGCGCCAACTTTACTATTCATGGGCGCTAACTAGCGCCAACTCTTTTTCCTTTTAGGCGCTAGCTAGCGCCAGAGCACTGACTTACGGCGCTAGCTTGCGCCATTTCCTTCGTAAATGGGCGCTGGCTTGCGCCAACCTTCTGTGTTATTGCGCTGAGGAGCGCCACTTTAATGTCCTCGCTACAAAGTTCGTAATCTGGTGCGGTTTTGCGCCAGTTTGGTGCTGACCCGTGCCATGCTTGGAACTCATAGTGTGCTTTAACCGTGGAAAATTGCATTAACAGGTTTTTTTATAATTCTTCACTTATTTTTCCTGTAAAAATACAATTAAAAGGTGAATATTATTGACATTCAAAGAATCAATATAATTAGCAAATATGTATTTAATTCGCTCTCTTATGACTCAATTCTTGTCAATTTTATCACAGAAAAATCACACTTGCCAGAGGCACATCATTGACCTTTGTGTCAACCTTCTCCAGCAATACAACCTTATCTTCAATCTTCTCTCTGATGAAGTGGTACTGTATGCCGATATGCTTGGTCCTCACATGGAAACCTGGGTTCTTAGCCAAGAAAATGGCGCTCTAACTGTCACACCCAACGATCATCTCTCCTTGTGCAAAGCCAAGCTCTTTGCACAACCTCCGTAACCAAATAGCCTCCTTAACAGCATGTGTCAAGGCCATGTACTCAGCCTCTGTAGAAGATAAAGCAACAGTGCTTTGCCTCGTACTCATCCAACTGATAGCTCCGCTAAATGAAGAAATAACATATCCACTTGTAGACCTTTTACTATCAATGTCACCTCCCCAATCAGCATCCACAAAGCATCTCAGCTCTAATAATGTCTATCCCCTTGAGCCCTTTACGCCTTCATAGCATAACCCAAGATCAGACGTACCACGAAGATAACGGAACACATGCTTCACAACCGTCCAATGCTCCTTTCCTGGCTTGGATATATACCAGCTCAATACTCCCACTGCTTGAGCAATATCAGGTCGAGTACAAATCATGGCATACATCAGACTGCCAACTGCACTAGCATAAGGAACTGACGCCATCTCCTCTTTTTTTTCTTCAGTCTTGGGACACTGGTCAGCCGATAACTTAGAACCAGTAGACATGGGAGTCGACACAGGCTTGCAGTCAGTCATCTTGAATTTCTTCAGAACATCCTCTATATACTTTCGCTGACTTAACCATAATCTTCCTTTGTCACGCTCCCTCTTAATCTGCATACCCAAGATCACATTTGCAGCGCCTAGATCTTTCATCTCAAACTGCTTTGCTAGCAGTACTTTAACAGTGCTGATCATCTTCAAAATGTTTCCAACGAGTAACATGTCATCAATATACAAAGTTAGAATAACAAAGTCACCTTCTGACCTTTTCACATAAACACGGTGATCAGCATCACAACGGTCAAAGCCAAGCTTTACCACATAAGTGTCGAACTTCATGTACCACATCCTCGGGGACTGCTTCAAGCCATATAGAGATTTATTCAGCTTGCAGAGTAGCTCCTCTTTGCCTCTTGCAATGAACCCCTCTGGTTGCCTCATGAAAATAACCTCCTCCAAATCACCATGAAGGAAAGTCGTTTTCACATCCAGCTGCTCCACCTGTAGGTTATATGCAGATGCTATAGACAAAACCAGTCTTATGGAATTTAACTTTGCAACAGGTGAAAATACCTCTCCATAATCAACCCCTTTTGTCTGTGAATATCCCTTTGAAACCAATCGAGCCTTGTAGCGCTCAATCTCCTCATTGGCACCAACCTTCTTCTTGAACACCCACTTGCAACCAATTGCTTTTCAGTCTGCAAGTAGATTCACCAAACTCCAAATTTGATTTTTCATCAGAGACTTCATCTCTTCTTTCGTAGCTTCCTCCCATTTTTTGGCATCCTCCGAGCTCCTAGCTTGTTTTACAGTGCCCGGATCATCACCTGTAATACCAAATGCACAAACATCATCACTAGCACACATGATATAAATTTTAGGTATATACCTCTCAGATGGTCTTCTTTCCCTCGTGGATCTCCTCAGCACTGGTGCTTCAACCTCAGCCTCAGTTTCAGAAAATTCATCCTCTACCTCGTTATACTCAATAGCTTCAGAATTCAAATTTCACAATTCAACCTGTGAGTTTATTGTATCTTCTTTCAAATCCATATTCAACTCCACTGTCTGTGACTTTTCAAGAGCTTCAGGAAAAATTTGATTCAACTTAGATTCCCTAAATACAACGTCTCTACTGTAAGTTACACTTCTAGTATCCGGATTCCATAACTTATAGCCTTTGACGCCATCCTTGTACCCAATAAAGATAAATTTTTCAAGTTTACTATCAAGCTTGCTTCTTTTCTCCTTGGGTACGTGCATATATGCTTCGCGGCCAAACACTCTGACATGAGATAGGTCTGGCCTTTTTTCAAACAGTGCTTAATACGGAGTCTTCTCCTTCAAGGCCGATGTAGGAGATCTGTTCTTTAGATAACAAGCAGTAGCCACTGCATCTGCCCAAAACTCGGCTGCCAAGCCTGCACCGCTCAGCATACTCCGTGCTTTCTCCATGAGAGATCGATTTAACCTCTCTGCCACCCCATTCTGTTGAGGTGAGTAGGGCGTAGTCTTCTTCCTTACAATTCCATTGCTCAAACAAAACTAGTCAAATTTTGTGGAACAAAACTCCCCTCTATTGTCAGTTCTCAGCACCTTGATTTTTCGATCAAATTGATTTTCCACCAAAGCCTTAAGCTCGCGGAATTTATCGAACACTTCATCCTTGCTGCGCAAGAAATATAACCACACATGTCTTGAAAAATCATCAGTAAAAGAAACATAATACCTTGATTTTCCATGTGATGCTACAGGTGTGGGGCCAAACACGTAGTTGTGTATCAGGTCCAAAATCCCCTCAGCTCTTCCTCCTATGGAATCAAAAGATACCCGATTTTGCTTCCCTTGCAGGCAATGCATGCAAAATCCAAACCCCATAGAGCAGCTCGGAATTCCATCCACTAACTTCTTTGATGTCAGAGTATCCAGACCTTTTCCTCTAATACGCCTCAGCCTCATATGCCATAACATAGCAGTGTCCTCCTCCGCCTGTTCTGAATCATAGCTTTCACCACTGAATATTGTGCTACCCAGTAATTTCCACAATTTACCATGACGCTCTCCTCTTGCAATAACCAAAGCTCCTTGAGTCAGCTTGAAAGAATACTTGTCACAGCTAAAATTAATACCAGCATCTGCCATACTACAAACGGAGATTAGATTTTTGGTAAGCTCCGGAATATGCATCACATTCGGCAGATTCTTGACTGTCCTAACACTCATCTTCAGCTTTACCTTCCCACGCCCCATAATTTCATGAGTCATGTCATCTCTCATTCTAACTGTGCTGCCAGTATATCATTCATAGGTGCAGAACTACTCCCATGAGGTGTCATATGAAATGATGCTCTAGTATCAATAATCCAGTCATTACAGTCACTATGATTGTCAAACGCCATGTACAGGCCCCCTGTACTGTCATTATCATCCTTCTTTGTACCCGAAGTAGAAGGTTGTGAATCATCCCGCTTCTTAGTGTAACATCCTGTTGTACACCGGTATTTTTAACATTAATTATGATATTAAGCGCAGTTACAATCACAATAATTCCTTTATAAAAATACGAATAAACTTTTTCCGATTATTACGCGAGCAGTTGAAAACATAAAAGCGCAATAATTAAAAGTTGTGACCGTAACTGTAAACTCTTGTGGAATACTTATTTAAACTATTTTCATAGCTTACATTAATAGTTATAAGACACTAAGAGGTCCCCATAAACCCACTTAACCAATTTCACACTTTTGCGTTTTCTACTCATCCGAACATGGTTCGGTCTCTGAATTTCTGCGGACGCACAGTAAAAATCCAGTCCTTCATATCTTTCTATCTTTCTTTCTTACTTAATTACCTTTCTAGAAAGCTATCACACGCTTGGTTCCGAGCTCGTTTGCTCCGGTTATCGCTGTTTGAAGTTGGACAAGTGAAATTGCCAACCAACCCCAAAATAACTCCAAACATCCCTCACTCTATGAATTACTGCACTGAATCCACTCATCTGAATGCTCTCAAATTTCTACACCATAAACTAGACACCTCAATCTTCGATTTGATATATCATACGCTTAATTTGACTAAGAAACAAAGCGGGAATAAAATTCTCAAAACTGGTCCAAAACAGCCCCCAAGTGCAGGGCAAAACAGGGCAGCTGTGTTCACTGACCTCCACAGGCTGCGCACAACTCATAAAATTCTAAGATTTTGACATAATGGCGTATGGCATGTCCCTATCAGACCTCTATGGAGGGAGATATGCTCTCCCGAAGTGCACCTAAAATCTGCCAATTCTACATAAAATTCGCCAGAGTTTCCTTTGTGTTTACAAAAATCCCCAATTTGCACTAGTAGTTATGTGACCTCAAATGTACCTAATAATCATTATAAATCATTGGGTGGCACACACAAGGACCAGCAATGCCTTGGGGCTCTTACAACCCAACACAGTTCATATTTATTACACAATATGGCTCACTTTAAATCCTTAAATAGTTTCAATTACCAACTTCAATTTCATGCATATTTTCATCATACAAGTAATCATAAACTTAAAATAGGCCTAAAGCCCTTCCATCATAGTACATCATGCATCCATTATACCATTACAATATTTAACTTACATGTTACAACTTACAACTCATAACTTGAATTTACATCTTACAACATAAAACTTAGAATGACAAGACTTAGGCAATATACATATTCATGAACAAATAATGACAAATGCTTCATGATTCATCCTATGGGCCTCTTGCCCGCCACTCCTGTGCCACTGCTACCTCCTGAAATAAAGTCCCCGAGACGGGGTGAGATATACGAATATATCTCAGTAACCCAGAGGTTTTGGAGAAAACTCTGCCCAATAGTTCACTTCGAAGCATATAAATAATATAAAACAACATTACTTAAAACGGGATAAAGCAAGGGATTTAGAGAAAATGGGAACTATCGGAATACAAACTACGACGAAGCGGGATGGTAGCTACCAATACCACGCAACGTCCTCGGCATATAAGCCTACGGGTATCATTCAAGGCGTGTTCCTAGAACCACAACCAAGGTACCCATCCCATCCATATACACCCGAGACTTCCTAGTGTGCTCCTATCCGGATTACACACCACGACCCTGGCTCAACTGGAACTCCCTCTCGGAGACATATCCAGTGGAAGTCCGGAACTTGCCCGAAGGCTAACTATCTACTAGCCAGAGATTCGGTACATAAGTACCCTCATAAATGCTACATGCATTCTTATGCTGTTCTACACTACTCATACACATTTCCTACCATCACCCTCAACGGGTGTGGTGCAACACACAAGGGAAACAAGCCCCAGTACCAAGAGGTTACCTTAAATGTTATTCCACTTAGCTCCACAGCAGCTTATTCGTCAAACTTGGTACTCGACAGAATGCCTACACAGAGGACATTCACAATCACTTATAACTCAAACAATACATGCTAGTTCACAATTATGCATGCATTGGTCCAATCACTTACCTCAATCCAATTGGTCCAGGACCAAGGGCAATTCACTGATTCACTGTTCGGGATTCAAGTCGACGTACGGCAACATATGCAATCATATACAGCCATCAGTATACGTCAATTTTCATCAAAACGCGAAAAACATGAAATCCTCCTCATCCTCCTTGATGGTTCGGCCATAGTAGTGTTAATTTTAGATTTATTTTTCTACATTTTCTTTCTCATTTTATTATACTTCCATAGGTTGCTAAAAGGCTAGTTCAATCGCCATTTTTTCCGTTTTATGTCTTTTACGCATCGTTTTGCTAAATATTTCCTTCTAGGTTCTTTTATGTCTAATTACACAACTTATTATTTTTCATTGATTCTTCCACTTTCCAACCACAACACAACCCATCTAACTACCATTTAATACATTTTACATCATTCCTACAATGTCAACAACATCAATTCCTCTCTTTTTGCCCTATGGCCGAAAATTCACATGATGACCTCCAAGGGATTTCCATCAATTCCTATTATCTCACACCTCACACAATCACATTATATCATCATATAATCATACCACAACTCACCAATCAAGCCCAACACAAAATCTCAAAATTCAAAGTCATGACCTCAAATTTCACTAAGTTAAAAATCATATTTTTCACCTAAAATATTCATGGCATTTCTAGCTTTAATACGTCATTCTAAGGTGTAACATCCCCGTCTCGAGCCGGTTCAATTAACATACATATGACAAAAACAGAAACAACGGAAGACTTATCTTACGAAAATACGAGCTAACTTTTTCTTTTTCTTTTTACATTCTTATTCAGCGTAAATGGAAATCGGACAGAGTAACCTCTACAAATCGGACATCTGGGGATTTTCCAATCCCACTCCTAAGAGTTCCTGATAGACAGTATCAACAATATTTATATCCAGAAGTACCAGTCATGCAATTATAATCAGATACCCATCCATGGGTGCATGCAAAACTTGGCTCCGTGCCACTAATCTAACAGCATGCAATCCAAGACATAAGCATAACTGAATACTACATAATCATATCAACATGCCCGAATACAAAAATGTACATGCATCAAACTGAAGAACATGTACAGAACATATACAGGCCATATACAGAGTGAAAGATCAGACATAATGATCCTCAAAATAACTGAAATCTAAGCTACATCAACACATTCCAAAAAAAATAGTAGCCTACAGCCACTCAAAGTCCGGTCTATAACACCTCACAATTCTAAATTAAGTAATTAAGGTATTAAGTGAGTAAATAAGTGATGGATTAGTGAAAACCCCAAAGATTAGGCCAAAATACAAAGAAAGGGCAAAACGGTAATTAGCCAACACGCAACCCTAGGAAGATAAAAATTGAGCAGAAGGTCTCAGATGATAAAAATAAGCCTGGAAATGGATTTAGAATGAAAAATTGAGTGGATAGGCAAGTTTCAGAAAAATCAGTGAATAGTGTTTTTCGCGGGTAAAAATACTGCAGTCAGATTGCACCGTAAAACGTGCCAGTGGAATTTTGAGCTCTAGGTTTCAAATATGAATTTTAAATGGTCCATAGAAATAAGAAATATGATTTCTGATAATATTTGATGAATTTAAGTCAGTTTGTGGAAGCGTGCCAATGGCTCGCGATGTAGTTTAAAGTAGTGTTTTTCCCGAACAACCGGAAAGCTCCGGATTCATCTGAGTGAGTATAATTAAAGGACATTAGTTAATGTTAAAAATTATAATTTCTAAATAAGTTTTGAATTTACGGACGTTTAGTGAAATCGGAGAGAAATTCGGATGAGTGTTAAATCGCGTGGGACCCGTTCCCACTTAAAATCACTTAAAGTACCTAGATTGCACTATTCATCACCATCCTCCCTCCCTTTCTCTCTCTTTGGTGCGCAGAAATCACAGCCCCTCCCCTCCATTTTCATGCAATTTTTCCTTTGGCCATAACTTAGCCATTTCTCCACCGAATTCAACGATTCTTGTCTTGAATCTTGATGGAAAACACCTTCTGAACCCATTGGTGCCACTATTGAGCCTTGAAACCGCATATTTGGGGAGATCTGCACCAAACTCAGATCCGAAAATTTGGGAGAAAGTGAGTTCATGAAGCTTTTTCGTGCTCCAATGGTGGAGTATACTTAGGTGGAGCCATATACCGTGCAATTGGGTAAGTTATTTCGACATTTCATTGGTTGATTCTTGACTTTTGATTATTGACCCTAAAGAGGGATTTTGTGATATGTGGTGTTAGAGAGCTCAAATGGAAAATGTCTATTATATGATAATGTCTTAGAATGATGTATTAATGCTAGAAATGCAATGAAAATTCTAAGCGAAAAAAAGTGAATTTTAACTTAGAAAAATTTAGTGCATGAAATGGATTTTTGAGTTTTGTGTTAATGTGTGGTATAGTGAATTGTAGTGTGATTATATGATGATATGAAGTGATTATGTGAGTTGTGGACCATAGGAATTGAGTGGAAATCCTTGGTTTGGCTAACAAAGATTCGGCCATTTATGTATAAGTGAGTAAATTGATATTTTGGAAAACTTTGGTGTTGAGTTGTGTGATGATTGGCATGTGGAAGGATCAATGTAAAAATAATAAGTGTTGAAAGTGGCAAAATGTGCCTAAAGTGTAATATTTCGCAAAACGTTGCGTAAAAGTCGTAAAATAGAAAAGCGACGATTGAACTAGCCTTTTGGTAACCTAAGTGAGTGTAATAAAATGAGAAAGAAAATTTAGAAAAATAAATTCTAAAAAGACACTGATATGGTCGAACCCTACATAGTGGTAAGATGAAATATGTCGTTTTCGCGTTTTGACGTATTTTGACTGAAACTGACGGCTATGTATGGTTGTATAGGTTGTCGTACGTGGATATAAACTCGGAATAGTGAAACAGTGGATTGCCCTTGGTCCTGGACCAAGTGGATTGAGGTAAGTGATGTGATTTACACATGCTATTTTGAAATTCATGAGTGGTTAAAGTTCTAAGTGTGTGGAATTGTCCTCTGTGTAGGCATTCCCTGTATATCAAGATGTAAGTGGAGTTCTGCGGAGCTCAGTGGAAGGAAAAAAGAAAGGTAACTTCCTGGTACTGGGGCTTGTTCCCCTTGTGTGTTCCACCATACCCGTTGAGGGTGATGATAGGAAGTATGTATGAGTAGTGTAGAACAGCATGAGCATGCATATGTATTATCACAGTGGGTACTTATGTACCAGATCTCTGGCCAGTAGATATTTTTAGCCTTCGGGCAAGTTTTCCGGACTGCCACTGGATAGGTCTCCGAGAGGGAGTTCCAGTTGACCCAGGGTCGTGGTGTGTTATCCCGATAGGAGCACACTAGGTAGTCTCGGGTGTATATGGTTGGAAGGGGTACCTTGGTGGGTTGTTCTATGAACACGCCAGGGGTAGTACCCATAGGCATATAGCCGAGGACATGGCGTGGTATGGTAGCTACCATCCCGCATGTCGTAGTTGTTTCTGATATTTCTCCCTTTCTCTAAATCCCTTGCTTTATCCCGTTTTATAACAGTGATGGTGTTTTATATTATTGATATACATCGAAGTGAACCATTGGGCAGAGTTTTCTCCAGAACCTCTTGGTTACTGAGATATATCCGTATATCTCACCCCATCTCGGGGCATTTCTTTCAGGATGTACCAGTGGATATGGAGCAGCGGGCAAGCAGGCCGCATGATGATGAGTTGAGTAGTGATGCATATCTCGTTTCAGTGTATTATATTTGTCATTTTAGTTATGATTTCATTTGTTAAGTAAAGTTGTAATATTTGGATCATTGTAAATTGAAGTTAAAGTGTAAGTGCAATTGTAATTCAGTATTGTAAATATACCATGGATGTATGCTTTGTATGATGGAAGGGCTTTAGGCCTATTTTAGGTTTATGATTACCCGCATTATGGTTTATGCATGAAATTAAATGTTAGTGATTGAAACTATAAAGGACTTGAAAGTAAATTGTTTATGTTTTAAGTGTATATTGGATTGGGTTGTAAGTGCCCCAAGGCGTTGTTGGTCCTTGTGTGTGCCACCCATTGGACTTTGCTGGATTTCAGGTGTATTAGTAGTATTAAACAGCTTATGCAAATTTGGGGATTTTTGGAAATACAAAGGAAACTCTGGCGAATTTTCTGTAGAATTGGCAGTTTTTTGGTGAACTTTGGGAGAGCGTATCCCTCTCCATAGTGGTCCGATTGGGACGTGCCATATGTCATTTTGAAGCTCAAGATGTCCCCTACATTGTTTCAAAATCCTAGGATCATTGGTGGTGTGCGCAGCCCATGGTGGCTGAAGACACGAACTGCCCTGTTCTGGCATGTTTCAGTGGGCAGATCTGGGGCAGTTTAGGGAAATTAATTCTCGCTTCGTTACTTGGTCAAATTAAGCATACGATATATCAAATCGAAGTTTGAGATGTCTAGTTTATGGTGTAAAAGTTTGAGAGGCAGTGGCTGGGCGGTTAGGTGCAATTTATTCCGTGAAGATTGAAGGTTTTAGGCTGTTTTGGAGTTGGTGGGCAATGTTGTTTATCCAACTTCAAACGGCGATAACCGAAGCTCAGGAGCTCGGACTCGAGTGTGTGATAGCCTGTTAGAAAGGTGAGTGAATAAGGAAAAAAGATAACCTGAGTTTAAGTTTGGATTTTTGTTTTGTGTTCGCAGAAAAACAAATTAGCAAATCTGGTTAAGTGGTAAAAACATAAAAAGTGAGGAATTGGTTAAGTGGGTTTATGGGAACCCCTTAGTATCTTGTATGTGATAAAATAAAGTGTATAAATAGTTAAGTAAGTCTTCCGCTAGTGTTTCAGTTACGGTCACAGCTTTTTATTATTACGCTTTTTATACTTTTACTGTTCGCGTAATAATCGGAAAAAGTTTATCCTCATTTTTATAAATGAATTGCTGTGATTGCAACTGCGCTTAATATCATAATTAATGTTAACAATACCGGTACGTAACGGGCTGTTACATTTTATGGTATCAGAGCAGTTTTGTTAGGGAACTCTGATAATATATATATAGATGTGTTATGTGCTACATAGTTGTATGTAGATTCTTATCGATTACTGTATATGTAATTCCTTAGTGTGGGTCTGATCAACCCATTCCTTTGTGTTACATGTGTGGTCATCGTAAGAAGCCTGCGTAGTAACCTTGAAGCACTGAATGTGAGTATTTAGCCTGATGTTGTGGCTGCAGTGTCAACTGCTCCATGGACAAAGGACGGCAGTAAGTCAAGTATGAATATTAGAAGGCATAAGGAAAACAGATTTAAATATTATATCTGACTTCGATGAAAGTTAAGAGAAAATGTATTATAAGCAACAGTGGTGTACAATTTATGATATGTACAATATGAGCATAGACGAACTTTGCAGTACTATGAAAAATGAACATATAACAGAGATGAACTTATGAGATTGGTGAAATTCCAAGTATATGTGTAGTATAGTAAGACAATTATGTACAAGTGGTCTTGGTGAATAGACTTCATCAAGGCGAGATGTTTTGAACCTGAAGAATTATTGAGAAAAGGGAACAGATATGCGTATGCGTGAGTTAAATACGTCATGTTTGATTAGCAGTTATGAGACAAGGACAAGTGCGGTGCACTTGAATGGATTGGGATGGTTCAAGCAGAGAAGCAAATAGAATATTCGATGAGTAATCCTACGAGATTTGACCACTTGAAAGTATGATGCTGGTAGATTGATAATATGAGAGGTATGAAAATATGGGAGTGAATTCCATAAAGAGGTAGTGTTGACTAAACACAAGTGAGGTGAACCAATGATGAGTATATTATTATGTGTAATATGTATGAGGAAAAGTGAAAGAATCGCCATGGATGACACAAGATATACGTACCATGAAGGCACTATTGCAGTTAGTGGATGTCGACTCAAATTGGCAGACGTATCAGTAATAAATGAACAGGATGGTTGAGATGTACAGTCATGAGTAAGACAGTAATGAGAATTGTAAAGAAAGTATGATCTTGTGGTATATATAAGTACTACTAATAGTAGTGCGCTTATGAAAATATTGGTATTTGATATGGAGTGACAGACGGAGTAGAGGCATTTTCAAGGTAAAGAGATATTCTACAACCACCAAGGGTGGAAGTGATCAGGAAAATTGATGAGTTGCTCTACAGTATTGAGCGTATGTTATGTGAGTCGTAGCAGGCAATGGACTAGAACGATGGCGTGATTTTGTGGGTTATTGTTGTATAACAATAAGGTGAGATGGTATGATTAGTGAATGAATGAATGTAAAACTTAATGTGAAATCAAGTGATTAGTATACGAACCAAGTGACAATAAAGTGCGAAAGTAAGAGGTTAACGAAAGAACTGATGTGTAAAGTGTGCAGAGAGTGTGGAATTATGTGGTCAGAAAAGAGATAATGAGTAATGTCAAGATGAAATTGATAAGATTAGTTAGTAAGCTGAGGTATAATGGTCAGTGCAAGAACGGACGAGTAGTTTTGAGTGCAAGAATGATGTAGAATTTTAGTGCAAGGATTAATGTAAATTTCAGTGCAAGGATTGAGGTGAAGTAGTTATCTGTGATTCGACGGAAATGATTGGAAGATCCCTGTGTGATGGAAAATGTGAAACTTATACTAAGAGATGTGAGATGTGTACAGAACTTTGAGAAAATTTAGCAATTATGGATTAGAGATTATGTTATGAACCATGGCAAGTGATTAGTCAAAGTAAAAGAGTAAACAATCTGTGAGAAGAATAAGCAAGGAAGAGATAATGGACTATGGACTAAAAGGTAACAAGACAAAAGGAACTATTATGAGTTAGAAAACGTGTACGAAATTACGAAGAGAATGTGGATTATTATAATAGTGACTATGTTATCAACCAGGTCAGAGGGTTAACCGAAACGAAAGTAAACTACCAGTGAGAAGAATGACACGAGAGAGTAGGAAGAATTAACTTATATGTAACAGGTGTATATTATACCACTACTACTAAGCTTATGGGGGCAACCCATGTGGTAATACAAAACAGTTTGGATGTTATATACAGAGGTGATACAGACACCAAATGGACTGGGTCCATGTGTGATCTGGAGTGTATGGAGTACCAGTTTTGCCGTCATGTACATATATATTATGAGTATAAATTTCTCTGTGCACTGGGTGCATGTAATATGAATTGATAGTAGGAAGATCTCAGTGAGGCCTGTGTTAGGAGCGTATAGCTATCTCTGTGCGGGTTAAGTTCCCGAAAACTAGTAGTATTTGATATGAGTAATGAGAAACGAGGAAGTGTTCCACATTGGTGTAACGGTTAGTATGGTAGAGATAATTTATGTGAATGCACAAATAAGAAACATTTGGGGGATGCCTTAGAATAGGGACAGCTAGTAGTAAGTCATTTTTACGGCATGGATCATATGAGTGGATTCTCTGATAGGTGGGTCATGGCATCTAGGGCCCTTAGGACAGCAAGAACTCGAGGGGTTAAACCTGTGAATGTTGTTACCCACTATATTGGGAGAGTTTTTCCATATGGTTAACGCAAGATGCGAGGTTATATATTTGTAAATGGACAATAGTATGTCAGATTTGGATATAAGAGTTGTGGCTTAGTGTGTAAGAATTTCAAAGTGTCCTTCTAGGGAGGCTAGTGATGATCAAGATTTCAGGTTAAAATAGTAAATTGTTAGCCCTAAGGAAAAGATAAATTGAAATAGAGTCAAGTGCGAACGTGTATTAATAGATGGGAACTATAGTTGTAATTGATTACCAAAAAGTGAATAGCTTGGTTTTGCTGGTTAAGTAGATTGAGAAGTGTTATATATAATCGCATATGCCACTTAGGGTGGAAAGTGTGTGGAAAATGCACAATGTTGATGATGTTTTGATTAAGTACTAATGAGGTATGGACGAGTGTTTGTGGTAACTTTAATATTTCGAGAAACTGATATACCAACTGGTGGTAAATTGTAGAAGTAGTGGCAATGATGGAATAAATTTTAAGTGACTCGATAATTGAGTGTCAAGGATTCCTAGCGAATAGGACTTGTATATGAGAGATATAGCATTTTGAATAGTCCATCAGTTAATAGTGAAGTGGGTCGGAAATTGATTCGTTCCAAAGTATTTGGTGGAAGTTAGTAAAGCTATAAGAAATAGTGTTTTGAGTTTGACATTCATGATTAAATGACGATGATTATGATTACGAGAAAGTGGTATAAATGAGTGGAACATAAGGTTAAGTGGTAACATCGAAGTGGTATGAAAGTTGAAAATAGTTAGTGGGTGAAAATATTAAACATGAGTCCTCGATTTGGAGGTCATTGTTAAGTGTTGTGTTTAGACCGTGAGAGGTCTAAGTATAGAATTGAGCTGACTGAGTTGATAAAGTTGAGATGGTTCAGTTAATGAAAAGAGTAATAGTGAGAGTAAATTATGAATATGATTAGTAGATAGAAAAATTCAGGAGTGTATTGTGGTTAAAGAACCTTAAAAGCTTAATCGAAAATATAACTATTGTGAGGATTGTAAATTTCGTATCATGAAGAGAAAGATATGGTTATGAGTACCTAAGAAGAGGTAAAGACACGTGACAAGGAAAAATAAAGTATATGAGTATAGAATTTAATGTGAGTCGAAATCATAAGAAACGACAAAGTGCCCTGGAAACTAGAAGGGATGTGCTTCGGTGAAAGCTAAGAAAATAACTAAATCATAAGAGTAGTAACAGTAATGGAAAGGAATAGTATGTTTGAGTACGGTCGAAACAGTGAGGACAGCGAAAAGAGTTAAGTACTAAAGAAAGTGTGAAGATGCATGAGAACGGTTAGAGCCTATTATGGAAACAACTAGAGATTTTTGGAAACAACATTGGGTCAGAAAGACAGATGAAGATGATAATGAGATGAAGTGAGGCAAACAAATTGTAATGTGGTCGTCTATTACCTATAAATTGGTGAAAGTGTAACCGTAAGCCGTGAAGAGCTTAAAGTATTGTGAATTGAAGGTCGTGGCACCATAAATGACAAGTGTGAAATGAGTATATTATGAACTACAGTGAATGAAAAAGCAACAGTGGGTTAAGGAAATAGTGAAAGATATAATGAATTAAGGGTTCAGATACCCGAAATTATGAAGTTTGTGAAAGATTAAGTAATGATGAATACTACAGAAATGAGATTTTCGATTACACCCCGTGTTACGGGACCGTTAATATATAATTTTGCGGACAAGATTCTAAAAGGTGGGGTGAATATAACACCTCGCAATTCTAAATTAAGTAATTAAGGTATTAAGTGAGTAATTAAGTGATGGATTAGTGAAAATCCCAAAGATTAGGCCAAAATACAAAGAAAGGGCAAAACGTTAATTAGCCAACACGCAACCCTAGGAAGATAAAAATTGAGCAGAAGGTCTCAGATGATAAAGATAAGCCTGGAAATGGATTCAGAACGAAAAATTGAGTGGATAGGCAAGTTTCAGAAAAATCAGTGAATAGTATTTTTCGCGGGTAAAAATACCGCAGTCAGATTGCACCGTAAAACGTGCCAGTGGAATTTTGAGCTCTAGGTTTCAAATATGAATTTTAAATGGTCCATAGAAATAAGAAATATGATTTCTGATAATATTTGATGAATTTAAGTCAGCTTGTGGAAGCGTGCCAATGGCGCGCGCTGTAGCTTAAAGCAGTGTTTTTCCCGAACAACCGGAAAGCTCCGGATTCATCTGAGTATAATTAAAGGACATTAGTTAATGTTAAAAATTAGAATTTCTAAATAAGTTTTGAATTTACGGATGTTTAGTGAAATCGGAGAGAAATTCAGATGAGTGTTAAATCACGTGGGACCCGTTCCCACTTAAAATCACTTAAAGTACCTAGATTGCACTATTCATCACCTCCTTCCTCACTTTCTCTCTCCTTGGTGCGCAAGAAGAGCCTCATTCCCCTCCATTTTCATGCAATTTTTCCTTTGGCCATAACTTAGTCATTTCTCCACCGAATTCAACGATTCTTGTCTTGAATCTTGATGGAAAACACCTTCTGAACCCATTGGTACCTCTTTTGAGCCTTGAAACCGCGTATTTGGGGAGATCTGCACCAAAATCAGATCCGAAAATTTGGGAGAAAGTGAGTTCATGAAGCTTTTTCATGCTCCAATGGTGGAGTATACTTAGGTGGAGCCATATACAGTGCAATTGGGTAAGTTACTTCAACATTTCATTGGTTGATTCTTGACTTTTGATTATTGACCCTAAAGAGGGATTTTGTGACATGTGGTGTTAGAGAGCTCAAATGGAAAATGTGTATTAGATGATAATGTCTTAGAATGATGTATTAATGCTAGAAATGCAATGAAAATTCTAAGCGAAAAAAGTGAATTTTAACTTAGAAAAATTTAGTGCATGAAATCGATTTATGAGTTTTGTGTTAATGTGTGGTATAGTGAATTGTAGTGTGATTATATGATGATATGAAGTGATTATGTGAGTTGTGGACCATAGGAATTGAGTGAAAATCCTTGGTTTGGCTAACAAAGATTCGGCCATTTATGTATAAGTGAGTAAATTGATGTTTTGGAAAACTTTGGTGTTGAGTTGTGTGATGAAAAAGTCATTAGATGGGTTGTGTGGTGATTGGCATGTGGAAGGATCAATGTAAAAATAATAAGTGTTGAAAGTGGCAAAATGTGCCTAAAGTGTAATATTTCGTAAAACGTTGTGTAAAAGTCGTAAAATAGAAAAACGACGATTGAGCTAGCCTCTTGGTAACCTAAGTGAGTGTAATAAAATGAGAAAGAAAATTTAGAAAAATAAATTCTAAAAAGACACTGATATGGCCGATACATAGTGGTAAGATAAAATCTGACGTTTTCGCGTTTTGACGTATTTTGACTGAAACTGACGGCTATGTATGGTTGTATAGGTTGCCGTACGTGGATATAAACTCGGAACAGTGAAACAGTGGAATGCCCTTGGTCCTGGACCAAGTGGATTGAGGTAAGTGATGCGATTTAGACATGCTATTTTGAAATTCATGAGTGGTTAAAGTTCTAAGTGTGTGGAATTGTCCTCTGTGTAGGCATTCCCTGTATATCAAGCTGTAAGTGGAGTTCTGCGGAGCTCAATGGAAGGAAAAAAGAAAGATAACCTCCTGATACTAGGGCTTGTTCCCCTTGTGTGTTCCACCATACCCATTGAGGGTGATGGTAGGAAGTGTGTATGAGTAGTGTAGAATAGCCTGAGCATGCATATGCATTATCACAGTGGGTACTTATGTACTAGATCTCTAGCCAGTAGATATTTTTAGCCTTCGGGCAAGTTTTCCGGACTGCCACTGGATAGGTCTCCGAGAGGGAGTTCCAGTTAACCCAGGGTCGTGGTGTGTTATCCCGATAGGAGCACACTAGGTAGTCTCGGGTGTATATGGTTGGAAGGGGTACCTTGGTGGGTTGTTCTATGAACACGCCAGGGGTAGTACCCATAGGCGTATAGTCGAGGACATGGCGTGGTATGGTAGCTACCGTCCCGCATGTCATAGTTGTTTATGATATTTCCCCCTTTCTATAAATCCCTTGCTTTATCCTGTTTTATAAAAGTGATGGTTTTTTATATTACTGATATACATCGAAGTGAACCATTGGGCAGAGTTTTCTCCAGAACCTCTTGGTTACTGAGATATATCCGTATATCTCACCCCATCTCGGGGCATTTCTTTCAGGATGTACAAGTGGATATGGAGCAGCGGGCAAGAAGCCCGCATGATGATGAGTGGAGTAGTGATGCATATTTCGCTTCAGTGTATTATATTTGTCATTTTAGTTATGATTTCATTTGTTAAGTAAAGTTGTAATATTTGGATCATTGTAAATTGAAGTTAAAGTGTATGTGTAATTGTAATTCAGTATTGTAAATATACCATGGATGTAAGCTTAGTATGATGGAAGGGATTTAGGCCTATTTTAGGTTTATGATTACCCGCATTATGGTTTATGCATGAAATTGAATGTTAGTGATTGAAACTATAAAGGACTTGAAAGTAAACTGTTTATGTTTTAAGTGTATATTGGATTGGGTTGTAAGTGCCCCAAGGCATTGTTGGTCCTTGTGTGTGCCACCCATTGGACTTTGCTGGATTTCAGGTGTGTTAGTAGTGTTAAACAGCTTATGCAAATTTGGGGATTTTTGGAAATACAAAGGAAACTCTGGCGAATTTTCTGTAGAATTGGCAGTTTTTGGGTGAACTTTGGGAGAGCGTATCTCTCTCCATAGAGGTCCGATTGGGACGTTCCATATGCCATTTTGAAGCTCAAGATGTCCCCTACGTTGTGTCAAAATCCTAGGATCATTGGTGGTGTGCGCAGCCCATGGTGGCTGAAGACACGAACTGCCCTGTTCTGGCCTGTTTCAGTAGGCAGATCTGGGGCAGTTTAGGGAAATTAATTCCCGCTTCGTTACTTGGTCAAATTAAGCATACGATATATCAAATCCAATTTTGAGGTGTCTAGTTTATGGTGTAAAAGTTTGAGAGGCAGTGGCTGGGCGGTTAGGTGCAGTTTATTCCGTGAGGATTGGAAGTTTTAGGCTGTTTTGGAGTTGGTGGGCAATGTTGTTTATCCAACTTCAAACGGCGATAACCGGAGCTCACGAGCTCGGAATCGAGTGTGTGATAGCTTGTTAGAAAGGTAAGTGAATAAGGAAAAAATATAACCTGGAGTTTAAGTTTGGATTTTTGTTTTGTATTCGTAGAAAAACAAATTAGCAAATCTGGTTAAGTGGTAAAAACGTAAAAAGTGAGGAATTGGCTAAGTGGGTTTATGGGAACCCCTTAGTATCTTGTATGTGATAAAATAAAGTGTATAAATAGTTAAGTAAGTCTTCCGCTAGTGTTTCAGTTACGATCATAGCTTTTTATTATTACGCTTTTTATACTTTTACTATTCGCGTAATAATCGGAAAAAGTTTATCCTCATTTTTATAAATGAATTATTGTGATTGTAACTGCGCTTAATATCATAATTAATGTTAACAATACCGGTGTACAACGAGCTGTTACACGGTCAGTCGAACGTCTCAGCCACGTGCCGCGTCTCTGCCTGCTGAGGGCTCACCGGCAGTCTGGGAACCTGAAATCATGTCCCCAAAGAGGGGTGAGATTACAAATCTCAATAAGCTCCAGGTTTATAGAGAATTCTCCATACCCCTGGCTCGCTCCTGCATGAAATTCAGATACAGACAGAGTAGACAATGCTCATATAACAGATATCAAAATAGAACAAAACATATATCCATATCATATCAGAGGCGTGCGCCGTCATTCCCAAGGGAGGACCCCAAGCGGAAATTAACGCACGTGTTCCCAAGGGAGGACCCCAAGCGGAACCAGAACATATCAGAGATGTACATCGTCAATCTCAAGGAAACCCCAAGCAGACATCAGTGTACCATATATCAAAGGCTAGAGATTATTTCAGAATTCATATTACAAAAATCATATTACAGAAATCATATCAGAACAAGTCATATTAGGTTATCAAATAACTCTATATGAATGCACCTATACAAAGTATCAAAACAAAAATCATACAATCCAACCATAGTCCATTAACTATGGTGGAGCACTCAAACAGGAAAAGACTCCTTAAACATAGAGCTTACCTCTTGAAGCTTTTTAATCCGCTTACTTGTGACGCAAGTTAATTATGTAAATCTTCAAGAGATTCTGATTCTTATCCGTCCCTAGGTACACCTAGAGCAAGAATCCATAAATACAAATCAATAAAATGCTATCATGCCTAGATTTTACATAAGGCATGCATTTTATCGCTTATATCTGTTTCTTTACGTTTTTGTCAATCCTATGCCAATACACAAGTCTAGACCTCTTTATAACCGTTGGTGTTCTTTAATTTAATCAAATATTCCCTTAAGAATTTTCAACATAATTCATGCCATTTTTCTTCTAAAGGTCGTGGGTACTCATAAAAGAACCAAGGCTCTTTCAACAATTTTTCAAGTCATTTTCCTTCTCCAACACATTAATTTTTATATGTTGGAGAACTCTACGTTTTATCAAAATAAAATGTAACTTAATTTATCCCTAAAATCACCCTAAAGGTCGAAATATATAAGGGAATCTCAAAGGGTTCTTTTTTTTTCCATTTATTTTCTTCACTTAATTTTTCAACTTACACATACATTTGTATATATATATGTCCACAATGTCTAATTAAATTTTAAATATTGGACTCCTCTAACATACATCAAGGTTGAAACATAGGAGCATACTAGATAGGATTTTTTTTCCACTTTGGCCTCCTCACTAATTCATCAATTTTACACTTACTTCCAACACAATAAACCTTCTCAATACATAAGATAAATTTTTGCACAATAGACCCTAATTAATCCATGAAGGACGGGGCATAGGGAAAGGAATACATGGGATTTTTTTCCATTTTTTTTTAACATACAAAAGCTTATTTTCCTATTACTGTCTCCAAAACATACTCCATAAATCATCATTTCACATTTTAAACTAGCCTATCTTCCACCCACACATGCTCATAACTTTTCATGACTCAAATCATTAAAATACTATCATGGAAGTAGGGTTTTATTACCTCCAATAGCTTGTACAAGGTCTAGGAAACCATCTCCAAGCAAAGCTCCTTCCAAAATATAATTTCTCCTCCTTGATGAATAGTGACACGAAAATGGGGGGAGGAAGAACTCCTCACACACTCAACTATAGCTCAAATTAATCGGTGGAATGGATTCATTGGGTGGTTTACAATCGATTTCATGTAGTGGACTTTATGATTTGGAGGATGATGATAGAGAAATAAAAGAAAACAAAAATGAACCCTAAGCCCCTTCCTATGTGAGAGCAGCCACTGGATGACAGAGAAGAACGAAGGAAAACGCGCAGGAAAGAGAAATTTAAAGGAGTCACGGTTTTTTTAAAGTTAACTTATTTTAACTGGGTAAAGATGTATCTATCTACACACCTCAATCCATTACCAAACTTTACCTAATGGACTAGAATATTTTTATGCTAATATTTATAATTTTACTTTTTACTTTCGGGTAATTTTATTTACCCGCATTTTTACTCTTTAACTGTCATTTTAACTCATTTTTCACCAAAGGTGACTTTATTTCTTTTACTTCTAATTATTCTTCGATATTAAATCCATAATTACTAGTAAGGGTTATTATATAAGGCATTATCATCTAATACACATTTTTCAATTGAGCTCTCTAACATCACACATCAACCAAGCAAGGTTTAGGTCTCAAAATCAAATCATCACATTCAACCAATTAAAATGCAAGAACACTCACCCAAATGGTAGGTACAAGACTCTCCTAACTATACTCCACCATTGGAGCACTTAGAAGCTCCAAGAACACCAATTTTCCTCCCAAAACCGCGACTGAAAATGGGCCGGATCTCCTCACACACACGATTTCAAGGCTCAAGAGTGGTACCAATGTGTTTAGGAGGTGTTTTCCATCAAGATTCAAGACAAAAATCATTGGATTTGGTTGAGAAATGGCTTAGTTATGGATCAAATAAAATTTGCATGAAGGAGGGGGAAATGGGGCTGCAGGTCGCGTTTTGGAGAGAGAGAAAGAAGTGAGGAGATGATGAATAGTAAGAAAGTGAGGTGGATAGGTGGATTTTAAGTGGGGTGGGTCCCACGCCACCTCACACGATTTAAAATTCATCTGACTTTCACTAAACGTCCAAAAATTCAAAACTTATTTAGAAACTCCAATGTTTAACATTAACTAATGTCCTTTAATTATACTTGATCAGATGAATCTGGAGGTTTCCGGTCGTTCGGAAAAAACACTGTTTTAAGCTATTGTGCGCGCCGTTGGCACGCTTCCCCAAACTGACTTAATTCCATCAAAATTTATCAAAAATCATATTTCCTAACTCTATAAACCATTTATAATCCATATTTGAAACCTAGAGCTCAAAACTCGACTGACACGTTTTACGGTGCAATCATACCGCGATATTTTTACTCGCGAAAAACACTATTCACTGCTTTTTCTGAAACTTGCCTATCCACTCAATTTTTCGTTCTGAATCCATTTCCAGGGTTATTTTTACCATCTGAGACCTTCTACTCGATTTTTATCTTCCTAGGGTTGTGTGTTGGCTAATTATCGTTTTACCCTTTCTTTGTATTTTGGCCTAATCTTCGTGATTTTCACTAGTTCTTCACTTAATTGCTCACTTAGTGTTTTAATACTTAATTTAGAATTATGAGGTGTTATACTTAGGACCTACGCTTTTACTTTTGCAATTCATTCTCAGATGTCCAACCTGTTTGCACCTCCAGCACCTCATTTTAGATTTATCATATTTTTCACGGGACTTTGATCGTCCCCTCGATCTTCCTCTCTGACCAGACTTTGATTTGTCACCACTCCTCCCTCTAGCAACCAGAGTCTCATTGCTGGTACCTTCAGAACCTACCATTCTCATCTCCTCAGACAATAAGGCAGCAACAACTATCTCGAACGACAATTTATTAACACCAGTACCACTTGACACAATGATGTGCTCCCAAGAGTTGGGCAGTGAACACAACAAGGTGCAAGCTTTTTCTTCCTCATCCAGGTTGATGTCTATAGATGAAAGTTGTGCACAAATAGTATTAATTCATTTAAATGGGCAGAGAAAGAATCACCTTCGCTCATCCGCAGATTGTATAGCCTACTTTGCAGGAACAGCTTGTTCACGAGTGACTTGCTCTGATAGAGACCTCCCAGCTTTATCCAGAGATCCTTCGCGGTCTTCTCAGAAGTTACGTTCATCAAAACGTTATCTGCCAGGCATAACCAAATCAAGCTTCAGGCTTTTCGATCGTCTCTGGTCCACGCCTTCAACTCCTTCGACTCGCCTTCACCTGACTTACATCACCGACGGATTTCGATGGTTCCGATGGCTTCATCTTCAATCACGTACCACACGTCCCTGTCAACGAGCAAATCCTCCATCTTTAGCTTCCATAACTTGAACCCTTTTCCTCCGAACTTTTCAACCTCAATTCGCAATTGGCCAATCGACATCCTCTCCAGATCAATTTCGCAGTTTTCTCTATGCACAGAAAAAAACCCAAATCGCGAAACCCTAATCTGTCACAGGAACCCTGGTCGCAGAACCAAAGCTCTTAATACCAAATGTTGGAAATCGACAACACACAAATCGAAAACGGAAAAGAAAAAGAGAGAGAGAGAGAATAGACACAACGATTTATCTTGGTTCACCCAATTTAGGCTACGTCCAGCTTGTCTGTACTATATTCACCTCACTGCCACTCGTTACAAGTCACTCGATTTATAAGGAAAATATAAATAGGATTAGAAAACCCTAACAACAGCTATTCATGGGTCCAAGCCCAAACTGCTAAGAAAATTATAATAAAACAGAGGCTCAAGCCCAAACTAAGCGGGACCCCAGTTGCCTTTCTGCTGACCCCGACAACTAGGGGCCATCATCAATATGCAAAGTATGAGTCATATCGAACATTTGCAAATTTGTCTTAAGCTTCAACTTAATCCGTACGTAGTCAAGAAGCATGAACGCTCATGAAATATTTTATTATAATAAAATATTTAAAATATCACATAGAATCTAATTAGATTCTTATTGAAAAGAGGAAACTCGCGTTGTCCATAATATAATCCGTATAAAACATCTAAAAGTCCAATTATTTGTATAATCGTCTGAGCTCAAATAATATAATGTATACATACATCTATTAATCAGAGATGCACATGACAAGATCTAACCAAATATATATTTTCTCCAAATGTGGCATTTTTTTACATAATATACAAAGATGAATCGAGACAATAGTCTCTTTTTAAATATATAAGGGTAAAGCTGTGGTTTAAAAAAGGGCCGACCCAGTTCAATACCCACTTACGGAGAAATAATTTTTTTTATGCACACAGAAGAATCTGATACAAGGCAAGAATAGTGTGACATGTTGACACTATCACAAGATGGTCCAAGCCAGCAGCTACAATAATTCAACTTGAGAATTTAATAAGAGGAAAGTGACACAAACTGAACATGCCTGGTGCCTTTTGGAACATTATGGAAGCTGCTAAAGTTGATTGCATTGCATGCGCATCCTCAGTGATCAGCATTCAGAGTTCTTGGGATACAGATTGCATTGAGAGAGAAGACATTTTTACCTTTTTTTAGGGACAAGATATTTCTACCTTTGTTTAATGATATTTTTGTTGCTTTTGGTCTCTCTCTTCTGATTTGGTCTATCCATGTTATTGTCGTTGCTTTTGGTCCCTTCTCTGATTTGGTCTTTATGTTATTGTTATTGTTTTTGGTCTCCCTATTATTTGGTCAATATATGTTATAGAATAGGTTATATTTACAAAAAAAATTGTTTATAAACTATAGTATGTATTTCTGGAAATGCATTTCTATCCGAGTCTATTCCCAAAATTACATAATTGAGTTTGTAAATAAAAATTTATATATATAACATTTTCCCTCTATCAGCATTCTCAATTTATATTGAGGCAAGAAAGGAAAGTTCCTCTTTCGGCATATGTCGATCAAATTTAACATTGATTACGTTAAAGTAACAGTAAAGTTAAAATTTGATTTCTCTGAAGCTCATACGCAGCTAGATAGTATTAATTTATAAGCATTTATATCAACAACAACTATTTAAGTTGTAAGGAATTTCTTTCTCCTTATTTAAAATCTCAAGTTTGAGAGCTAGAAATGGAAAATAAAAAGTACTAGGAATTCGACATTTCTGTAACCAGATTAATTGGATTTGCAAAAAATTGGTTGAGGAAAAAAATGGTTAATTAGCGCATTTGAAACTAACCAAGGCTAGAAATAGCACTAAACTAATCATATGGTTTGACAAACCTTGCCAACATGATAAAGATGACTCCCATCGTTTCAAAATTCAAACGCAATAATAGGTTTTAAGCTCCATCTCTTAATAAAATCGAGAAACTTGGTAATAGCTTCTAAGATGCATTCTAGCGATTAAAATTCACGTTTACGTAGCACAGGACTGGAAGCCACACAATAAGCCAACTCTAAGAAATATGGGAAATTCTCATTAATTGTAGTTGGGTAGAATTAAATTGCAGTTATAGGAGGTGTAGCCTGTAGGGATGTAAAATCACTCTTGTTTATTCATCTAAAAATTAAGTTTTTAGAAGAGTTAATTCATGACGTGATATCAGAGTTTCTATAACTAAAGACTCATGGCTTTACCAAATAATAGTAGCTCAGTTGGCACTTGGCACTAGGGAAATAAGTAGATGGGGATGAGAGTATATATTCAATCCTCCTCAGTATTATCTCTGAGAGTTTAAAGTTTTAATTTAGGGACCTATCTCAAGTTAGACTAGTGCGAAACGATGAACTAATTGAAATAAATAAACTTGGTATTTTGATTGTGTTGCTATTATATTCAAAAGAAGCCTTTAAATAGGCAAACCAATACAAAGGCTACGTACTGGAAAGAGGAGCAAAACAAACTCTTACAAACAGAATCTCTAAGATCCTAACAATCTCCAATATCTAAACTCCTAAACAAATATTATCTATAGTTACAAACAGAATATCTAAGATCCTAACAATCTCCAATATCTAAACTCCTAAACAAATATTATCTATAGTTACAAACAGAATCTCTAAGATCCTAACAATCTCCAATATCTAAACAATCTAATATCTAAACCAATTAACAATCTCCAATACTCCCCCTCAAGTTGGAGCATGTAAGGATGAAATGCCCAACTTGGGAAGAAATCCAAGGAACGTGCGCTGTCCTAAGGCTTTGGTGAACAGATCTGCAAGCTGGGCAGAGGAACGAACATGAGCAGTAACTATGGTATTTGCCATGATATGGTCACGCACAAAAAGACAATCCAATTCAATATGTTTCGTTCTTTCATGGAAAACTGGGTTTGCAGCTATATGTAAAGCTGCCTGATTATCACAAAATAATTCCATAGGAGTCGAGTGAGAGACACCAAGGGCGGCAAGGAAGGATTTAAGCCAAACTAGTTCTGCGGTAGCGGCTGCCATTGATCTGTACTCCGCTTCGGCTGATGAACGAGAGACAGTTACTTGTTTCTTCGTTTTCCAAGAGATTGGTGAACTTCCCAACATAATAAAGAAGCCGGTAAGAGATCTTCGAGTGAGGGGACACGACGCCCAGTCTGAGTCGCAGTATGCATGGATTTTAAGATCACAATCTGAGCGCAAAAGGAGGCCCTGTCCAGGATTTAGTTTAACGTACCTAAGGACCCGTATGACTGCTTCGAAGTGTGCTTGTTTAGGATGCTGCATAAATTGGGAGAGGATATGAACCACATAGCTCAAGTCTGGCCTTGTAATGGTAAGGTAAATTAACTTCCCAATCAGTCTCCTATATCGTTCAGGGTTAACACATGCTGGCCCTTCCTCCAAAGCCAGGTGATGATTTTGCTCGATAGGAGAATGTGATGGTTTGCATCCACTAAGACCTGCCTCAGAAAGAATGTCTAAAGCATACTTTCGCTGACATAAGAACAAGCCCTTCTTGCTACGGGCAATTTCGATACCCAAGAAGTATTTCAAGTGTCCCAGATCTTTGATTTTGAAGCACCGATTGAGGTAGGCTTTCACGTCACTGCATGCTTGTGTGTCATTCCCTGCCAAGATGATATCATCTACGTACACTAAAAGGGCCAAGAAAGTGCCTCCTCTTTGAAGTGTAAACAGTGTGTAGTCCGCTCTTGATTGGACAAAACCATACGTTGTCAAGGATGAGCTCAGTTTGGAGAACCAGTTTCGCGGAGATTGTTTCAAGCCGTAGAGAGATTTGTCAAGACGACATACCTTATTGTTTGAACCATTGCTGAAACCTGGTGGAAATCGCATGTAAACTTCTTCGCTTAGATCGCCATTCAGGAAAGCGTTGTGCACATCAAGTTGGTGTAAGTCCCAGTTTTTAGCAGCTGCTACTGACAGCAGCGTCCGAACACTCACCATCTTCGCAACGGGTGCATACGTCTCGCTGTAGTCTTCTCCGGCAATTTGATGGTTTCCGGCGATCACTAGTCGTGCCTTATAGCGTTCCACAGTTCCATCAGATTTATATTTAATTTTGTAGACCCATTTGCTTGGAAGAGCATGTTTTCCTGGAGGTAATTCAGAGATGTGCCAAGTGCCATTATCCTCCAATGCATTAATTTCTAATCTCATGGCCTCCACCCATCGTGAGTCATTCATGGCTTCGCGAAAGTTTTTAGGTTCTTGACCTGCATCGATGGCTGCAACAAAAGCTCGATGTTGCGCAGAAAAATTATTCAAACTAACATAATTACTCATTGGATACTGAATACCTGAGGTGAGATTGGTGTGGACGGTGGGAGGTGAATGTGTTTCAGCCATATGACACGCGTAGTCCTGCAGGTAGGAGGGCGGCTTTCGTGCACGTGGTTGACGTCGAGGAGAGGAGTGCTGCACTGCATGTTCCGTTGTAATCGGACGATCTTCTAATGGAGGCTGGAAAGCTGTTATATCAGGACTTTTTTCCAAACGAGAGTCACTCCCCCTTTCCTCCGAAACTGGTTCCTCAAGAATTGGAAGTTCAGAAGGTTGTTCTCTCACCATAGTCTCCTTGTCGATTGCGGGTTGTGCTGGAGGTGAGTTAGGCACAGGCTCATCTCTTGGTTTGGCTTGAAATGGGAATATATTTTCTTGAAAGGTAACATCCCTTGATACAAATCGTTCTTGTGTTTCCAAATCCAGCAATCTCCAACCTTTTTGTCCAGTGGGATACCCAATGAAGGCACAACGTCGTGACCGTGAGGCAAATTTGTCATGAGGTTTGGGTCGGGTGTTAGCATAGCACAAGCATCCAAATGTGCGCAAGGTACTGTAATCTGGTGCTTCTCCATTTAGTACTTCATGAGGTGACTTTCCTTGAAGGATTTTTGTGGGTGTTCTGTTGATCAAATGCGCTGCAGTGAGGACGCTTTCTTCCCAGAATTCAACTGGCATACCTGCATGAAAGACCAATGCTCTTGCCACATTAAGAATATGTCTATGTCTCCTTTCTACCCTACCATTCTGCTGTGGTGTATAGACACACGTGGTTTGCTGCAAAATTCCTTTCTCACTAAGGAGCCTCATTATTTTATTGGATTTGAATTCCGTCCCATTATCAGAACGTATTGTTTTCACACTCTTACCAAATTGATTAGTTACCATAGCCAGGAATTTACTTACTCGATCATAAGTTTCACTTTTGTCTGCCATCATATATACCCACAAACTCCTACTAAAATCATCCACAATAGTTAAAAAATAATGAGCACCCGAGAAAGAAGAAGTCTTGTAAGGTCCCCAAGTATCACAATGCACTAAATGAAAACAATCCTTACTTCGGGAATAGCTTAAAGGAAACACAGATCGAGTTTGCTTGGCACGTTGACAAACTTCACATGCCTTATTAATTACATCTTTATTCAAAACAAAATTAAATTCTGGAATCAAAGATAATGCTTGATATGACGGGTGTCCTAGCCTGTTATGCCACAACTCCACAGATTTTCCTGCTCGAACTGTTGAAGCTGAAGCACGCGTGGACTGAAACACATATACTCCATCACTAAGTTCACCCAAACCAATCTCCCTCTTCAGCATTAGGTCCTGCAAAGAACAATTTTTATCAGTAAACGTCACTATATTTCTGTTGTGTTTCAACAATTGCGAGACGGAAATCAGGTTACATCTCAATTGAGGCACATATAACACATTTTCCAGATCTAATTGTCCATCAAGTACAACAGTTCCTTCCTTTTTTGCACACGTGACAGATCCGTTTGGCAAGGTTACACACAAAGGTTGAATATTTGTGATTTTTTGTAAAAGGTTTAAGGACCCTGTCATGTGACGAGAGGCTCCACTGTCCACAAGCCATTGGATATGAGTATTCTTACCAGAGAGTTTTTCACTTGATGACCGTGGTTGATCGATCAGTGCCATCAACTTGTTGACAATTTCTGGTGTCAGCATCGAGTTTGTAGTGACCTGCTGCGGGGTGTCAGATGGCTGAGACATCACACGTTGGTTGTTATCCCAAGTCACCGCTGCATGCGCATGCTCCTGCATATAACGTCCCCCCGAACGTCCTCTTCCTCGCCCTCGTCCACCGGTTCTAT